>VWZN01009768.1:107875-124702 GCA_013396955.1 Regulus satrapa | reverse complement strand
TTTTGGTGTGTGTGTGTGTACATGAAAAGTACATCAAATAATCAATTTTAAATCTGATTGCTTAGAATTCATGACTTTTTTCTAACAATCCATCTTTGGGAAATTTGCTTCACCAATTCAAAGTGATTAACACTTCCCACAAGTCCATGAGGATATGTGAACTTGGCGTAAAGCCATTCTGATAGAAAACTGTATATTGGCATTTTAGTCTAGCTACAACCCTAGGCTTGGTCAGAAGTGTTCAGTTGACTTCTTGGAGGTAAAATCATGATGGAGCTGAACCTGGACAGTTTGTTAAGTACTTCTATTTTGACTTTAAATCTTCCTGCTATTTGCCACCAAAAATACACAGGTGCTTGCCCAAATGTGGCCTTAATGCAGCCTGAAAGTGTTCCTATTGGGAGTTACTTCTCTGAAACCACTGTGGCAGTTTTCTTTGGTGCTACACAGTTAACTGTTTGAGTCTATAAGAAACTGTGCAGTTCATTTATCAGCTGTGTCCTCTATAGTGAGTTTGGCATTTGGGGATATGTTTTATATTTTTATTTTTCTTTAATAATAAATTATTATTTTAAAAAAAATTCATTACTAAGTGTTTAATATCTAAGTTTTTTTTTTTAAAAAGGGGGGAATCCCTAAGCCACATTTAATCCCATTATACACAGTAGCACTAATGCTAATACTTTCTTATGAATTCAGACTTCTGTCTACTCTTCTTGCTGTGTTCCAGATCACAACAACAGGCAGCCTTCATCTGCTTCTAATAAAAGATAGAAAGCCTTCTTCCCTCACCAGACAGCACTGCAAGGTCCACCAACAGTTTTTCTGCAGGGGGAAGACATGTAATCTATCCTTCTTCACTTCCTTCCTCAGCCACTTCTAGTAATGGGGCAAGCCAAATCTCTTTTCATAACCTAAGTCTCACAGGAAAACATCACAAGGGAATGCACAGCTTGAGCCTCTGGAACACACAAAAGCAAATCCCATCAGCAATTGCTTGGTTTAGGTTCATCCCAGTTCAGATACAAACCATGCAGAGAAAACATTACAAAAAGTATTCAGCTACCTCAGATAAATAAAACTCTGCTTCTGTGATTGATGTGAGCTGAATAATCAGGCTGCTTACAGCAATGCATCTTACAGTCATCTCTGTCAATAAAACTAAAATGAATGTGAATAGTAAACTGCAGATCGGCTGCAGTAAGCATTTCCCAAACAGTGAGTAAAAGCATTTAATTCCCTTGCAAAACTTGAAAACCTTCAAGTTAACTTCTATAGTCATTGAAATAAACAACACTGAATTTAAGCTAATTAGATAAACATGGCTTAAAACTCTTAGATATCCTAAAATGAGGATAATATTTTAATGTTGTACAGAGTATAATGATAATTATTCCATTGGACACTGAACAATAATTATATGGTATGTACCATGGCTTAAATATAAGAAGAGTGGTGTGTCTGGATGTTATTCCTAAGATTTTAGCAATTTGTAATCATACAATTCCACTTCAAAACATGATTAAAATTTTGTAGTGGACTTGGGTGAAACACACCAGTTATTCTTAGCTGCTTCTCTGCAAAGCTCTGCCATATAAAAGGCAATTGTTACTAATGGAGGTGTTATGATTGAGGAAGATGGGGGGAGGAAGGAGTCCCTGCACGTGGGTCTCATGTTTGCACATGGTTTGTTTATCTTCTCTCGCCTCCAGTTTGAGCCGTGGGGCTGGAGGGGGGAGCTGGCAGCTGGCAGCTCATCATTACAGGCACACACTGTCCCATCTGCACCGCTTATGGTGGTGAGGTCGCATGGGGTTTTACCCAAACAGGCTCTCAGGGGTACAATAACATACCTCTTGATTTGGCTGTGAAGTTATACTTATTATTAATAGACAAGATAAGAGGCTGGGGCTCTATTCATCCACTTTAGTGCTAATTATTCAGTTTGATTTGAGCCGATTATGATACTGATAGATAACCACACCACATTTACAGCTATAGCAAGCACTGGCCAAGAACTTTGGCTCATGCTGCTGTTTGGTTTATCTGATAGGAAGGGAGGAGAAAAAAAAGAAGCTGCTCTGGTTGATTAGCAATGTGTTGCATGGGACCATTTATAATGAAGCATATCATTTAAATTTTCCTTTACAAATGAGTCCAACTCTCTTTGCAGGCTGCAGGCTCTGTTAATTGTCACAAACATTGCTTCCTTTTTTTTTAAACATTATTAGCTCTTTGGCAGGATCTTCATTGTTGACTAAAAACTTGGCATGATCAGGGCTTGCTGAATAATTTAGGTTGTTGGCAGCTGGAGTAGGAGAACACACACACATCTAGGCAGGCAGACGTGCTGCTTGAGCTCTTTATATAATAGCATTGTATACAAAGCAGAGTATAGTCAGAAATGACTTCTGGGTCTGTTTATAGGTAAACACTGATGTTAGTTTTACAGAAAAAAAATTGAGGGATACTTCAAACTGTATATAATATGTGAGACAGATGTACTACTGATTGTTCAGATGACTCCCCTAATCTCTGACTTTCACAGAATGTGATTACTGCAGATTCTGAGGAGTAGCACTTCAAGTATGTTTCTGTGCACTTTGGCACTTTGAGTCTTGCGTATAAACACCACTGAACATAATAATGAATCTGTGAGCTTAGCCAGACAGAGAACTCCTCACACTTTTCCTTTGTGCAGTAAATGTGTCCCAATTGTACTGTCAGTCACAGAGAAAATGTGCAGCTTGAGAGGTGCCCATTTTAGAATTACATTTGTGTGCTGTATGAACTCCCACTTTTATCACTGTGTCTAGAAGAGAAGTAAAATACATAAAACCTGCCGCCTGCCCCTCAGTGCAAGGCACCCAAAGCATTAATGATGAGGGCTGTTTTTTCCAAAACAGTCATCTCCCACAGAAGTTGCTCCTATACATTTTATGTAAGAGACGTGTGTCAACATGCACTTCTTGCCTCGTTCAGGTACCGTTATGCTGTCCTTAGCTATCACTATCACTACACCTTACGAGAAGATGTTTTGTTCATGTCAAAGTTTGAACAGTATTGAGTGATCAGGAGGAGAACCCAAGAAAAACAAAACATGAGGGCCCAATTCTGAGTATTTATTATCCTTTTGTTTCCAAAGTCAAATTATGCACTGCCTTGATTTTTCCAAGTTGCCACTCTCTTCCCAGGAAAGTCTTTTCACTTCCATCCTCCTCACTCCTTAATTCCATTTTAAATCCTTTGAGGGCCTCTGCTTCCCAGGCCTTTTTCTCTCTGCCCTCAAGCCTTGGTCCCTGGAGAGGGAGGACTCTGCTAGAAAATGTCTCATGGATTTCTGTGACAGCCACTTGACAGATATGATAGAACATAATGAGAAATGAATAAAACACTCTCACAGCAGTCTCAACAGAGGGAGCGTAACTGAGTTAGGCTGGGGATGAGCAGGCTCTCCTCCTCCCTCACATGCATCTTAGTCTTGTAATCAGTGCTGGGACACAAGGTGGGAAAGGTGGCTGCAAGGACACAGTGAGCTCTCTTGACAATTTTCATGGTTATTAGCTAAGAAAGACCCAGCATTGTTAAACCTGGAATGTCTTCCAATTATGCTGTGACACTTTCTACACTAAACAAGAAGAGGTATCAGGGTGAATATTTCCTAAGCACTATAACACAGACTCCATTCAGAGATGCACAGACCCACATGTTTCCCAGAAGAAGCATCAGATAACTGTCAGAGTGCTCTTCCTGCAACATGACAACCTTTGCAATCATGTGGGAAGCATTTCTGAATTGTACCTCGTGTATGGCATTCCAGTTATTATTTACTGTATAGTAATAATACATATAATAATAGCCAGCACAAATCCATCCATAAATGTCCTATGCAGCTTGGAAGACTGCTGATGAACCCATCCATCATCATCAGGAATCCATGAGACTCTGTTGCAATTACATATTTGAAACATTATAAATAAATGAACACACCATAACTTTCTTTTCCTAGAAAACTACACAAACATCCACATCATTTATTAAGAGATTTCTAGGAATTTCTTCTGTACCAATTAATTTCAGGTTTGTGCAGGAAGTGAGCACTTATGCATACTGAGTGCACTGGCATATTAAGGCATGTATCAGCAGTACTTACATGTGGGCATGAAGGAAAATGTGTCAAAGGTTTGATCCACACTGACACTAACACATGAGCTTCAGGTATATGGAAAGTCTCAGTGCCTTTAATCTGAATCTTCACCCTGCCAAAACTGAGCACATGCCAAAGTGGTTTGCTGTATTGAGACCATATTTAGCAGCTGGTTGTAGTTAGCTGTGTTGCAGCATAGGAAGTCAGTGGGCTCAGCAGCTGATAGACTGTTAACAACTGATAGCAACTGATAGACTCTGCACAAGCAGTTTAAGGGTCCCCTTTCATGAGAACAAACAGAGGAAAATTTTCTTACAGTAGTTCAGAATTTTTGCAGGAGAAAACTGTGTGCCCACAGTTTGAATTTTTCAGCACCTGACCCAATGAAATTGCAGTTAGAAATATTTGAGTTTTATTCCTCAAAATGTTTGAAAGTACTGGGGTACACAAGATTTGGACTGAAAGTTAAAAGATCAGGCATTCAGATAATGTTAAAAATGTGCCCCGCTATGTTTTATAGCAAAACATAGCCTTAATATTTTCAAAAACAAATGAATGTTAAATGCCAAATTCAGAAATTTTACTGGTAAAACTATGAACATAGTTTTGTGCAAACTAATCTCTAGGGAAGAGAAAGAAAATCATGGAAGGCAAATTACTGATGCACTTTCCCTGCTTCCTTTGTCACAGTGAAAAGCATATTTCTTCTAACAGAACAGTGGCAGCTCTTATCTGTATGAGCACGAGAGCCTCTAGAGCATGAGAACCTTTTAATAAAGAACTCTATTCTTTTGTTATAAATCATTCATTGGGCAAGAAGAGACTCTTACATTAGCAGTGTTACTTACTTTGATGAATCTCATAATGTTAGAGTTTTAACAACAGACCCATAAAAAGGTTGCTGCTCGTACTTCAGCCCGAAGCACAGCAGTTCTATCCAGGCACATGGCTACAAAATGTCCAGGATGAAGAATTAAAAGGGTGGGATTGATTAGCATTTACAAGAAACTTAACAACCAAAGGCTCTGTAACCTGTACTGGAGTAACACAATGTTGATCTGATTTTCTATTTTTTAATGAGTACGTAACTGTGATACAAGTGTCACTGTGGCAGAGATGTTTGATGTTGGGGTGGAATAAACTGAAAGCATCATGGACTGTGTCTAATC
Organism: Regulus satrapa; assembly: GCA_013396955.1. NCBI lineage: Eukaryota > Metazoa > Chordata > Aves > Passeriformes > Regulidae > Regulus > Regulus satrapa. Next base: position 119,386 of record VWZN01009768.1, on the reverse strand, counting down.
TTTCATATGTGTCCGCCAGGTTTTACCAGGAATGGTAAAACAATTCCTGAAAATGAACTCTTAGGTGAGTGCTGGACAATAGTGGATCACTTTGTAGATAAATTTCACTGAGGTACTAATGAAAGATTTATCTACACTACTGTAAAAATTGTATTGCCAAAAAATATGAACAGGTTGTACAAGTAAATATCTTTGGTTTGTGTTTGGTCATTGTTGTTTTGTTTTGTGGTTTTGTTTGGTTTTTTGTTTGTTTGGTTGTTGTTTTTTTTGCCTAATGACTATGTATATTTAGCCACTCCAGTATAAATATCCACATTTGACATCTACACAAGGTGGTTATATATACACATTAGTGGACCAGACCTGGTAAAAAAGGTATATTCCTGCAGAATCTTTGACTTGACACCAAAAATGTGAGGACAGATGCTTTAAGTACACTAATTTATACCAAGACAAATACAAAAATTCATATTATCAAAAAAAGTATAATCACAAATGGCTTGAACATGTCCTTCAGGTCCATTCTGAGCCATGCAACACAAGTACAAAATATGTACCTTTGGAAATTTTTTTAATAAGTGTCAGACTGCAAGTGTTGCTCTAAGTTTTACTGCTAGTATTTTAATTAATTGACTAGAGAAAGACATGTGCTTGTCCATAATAGACTCCAGGTTGTGAAGGTGAAGAATAAAGATAGACTTCACTGGAGAATAAGGTTAAATTCTTTCTCATCTATCAATCCCTAAGGATCTTAAGTCCCATTAAGCTCCACAGGTATCTAGTCAGCATCATCAAGGAGACCTAGAGAGCTGTTCAGATAACCAGCCAGAAACTCAGCTGAGATGAAGTACCACTCCAGACTCTACTTTCCTGCATGGGAAGGATCTCCCCTGGCTATGATGGGAGACTGGACACCCTGTGGGAGCTCAGGGCCTATGTACCTAAGCCAGACATCCTTAATATCAGTGGCTGAACACCATCTCCAGAGTTAGTTGTTTAAAAATTGTCTGGGATAAATAATCCTTTGTAGTCATTTACCCAGTATTTAAGATGGGTACTGAAACCACTGAAGTGCAGAGTCTTAAAGACTTCTCTGTTTCAAGCAAGAAATAGGAACATGAATGTCCACCTCAAATGCACCAGGGGCGAATTATACACCTGGATTATAAAACAGCAGAACAACTGCACAACATATAAATATAGAAGTATAATTATGCAATTTGGGGGCACAAGAAAGGGAATAACTTTGTGTCCCGCCTAGAGGTGGATCTCCTTGGGAGTAAGAGGGTATGATGCAAACTGCCAGTCCAAAAAGCACCTTAGAATCTCTTCAGGCTTTTATTGTCTTGTTTTGTATTAAGAAATCACATTTCTTAATAACACTTTAGAAGTGCTGAAAACAAATTATGTCAGCTTGACCAAACTTCTTCAATAGAAACTGTTTGTCAAGTTAGCAAATAATTCTGGCACTGCTGAAGCAGCATTTTTAGTGAACAGAATTTTCTCCTTCTTCAGAGGCACCTGTCTTTATTGTTGTTTCTCTTCCTACTTTGCCTTCTACCTCTGTTCTTTCATGGTGGCTTCTCACTTGAACTTCTTACTTGATGTCACATTATACCGTTGCAAGGCTCCATATCAGTGCTAGACTATGTAGGAAAATTCTTACTCTTATAAAACCGTTGGTTCTTCTTGAGACAAATTTCAAAATCTGCAAATTTTTGCTACAGCATGGCACAATCATTTTACTCTCTTTAGCTCATCTAAATGGAACAGTTTATGTAGTGAAACATTTAAAACAAGGGCCACAGAAGCACCTCAAGAAACAACTGCAGACTGGCCAACAAGTGGCGTTCCCCTTTCATGGAATAAATTAAGGGCTGGTCTTGTTTGTGTGTGAAGTTAAGGACAGGAGAGGGAGTAACTGCTATTTTATTGTGGTCTGGATTGGACAGAAACGTGAATATTTAGAAATTTTTAATGAACAGGAAATCACAGAGGTGTGAAAAATATGATGTATAGTATGTGCAGTAGTAACTTTCCAGAAGTGGTAATTAGGTCTAGAGCCAGAGCTGGAAACATGTAACAAAATTAAGTCTAATAAAAGACACCAGTAATTGCATCCAAACAGAAAAACCAAATAGTACAAAACAAAAAGACAGAAATAATCTCCCTGTTTTCATTATGCTGGATAGAGTCCAGTATTGCAAATCAGCAGGCTGATCTTGGAGGCTGGTCTGCAGCAGGAAAGCTGCAAACTGTGCTCTTCATGCCTTGCTAAGGAAAAGAAAATAAATAAGGTATTTCTAGCAATTTTTAAAGCTATTTTTGTTTGTTTGGGTTTTTTGCCTTTTACTTCCCTTCATGAAGGACCTCAACACACATAACTCAAACTGAAATTGATGTAAGTGTGAGGATTCTGAGCAGTTCACAGGTTCAAGCACTAGCTAAACAAAACAGGGTTTTGATATTGTTTCTCTGTCCCTTGAAGAATAATTCTTATACAGACAATCTGTCATGACACAAAAGCAACCAATGACAAAGTCACACTACATCAGCATATACCACACAGTTAATACAGTTATTTAACTCTCTCCACTCTAGAAACCAAAGTTTTATAACCTTTGGTTCAAAGTGAAGATAGAAAACACACTTCCAAGAAACCAGCCTCCCCCACACCTGCACGTTTTCTAGTAGAAGACATCAGCTACAAAGACTGACATAACAATAGATCTTGCATGGCCTCTTAAACATCGTTAAAATTTGGCAAAAATAGGACAACTGTCCAGCTGAAATTGGCAATCAGGCATTCAGCTCATGTTGATCTTAGTCGTCACATCATTGAATTATCTCTTGCCCTCGTGTTATTAAACTGTAGTATCATTGTAGGGCTAAAGTTGTTTGGGTGCTGAAAATAGATTCTACCCACAATCTGAGGTGGCAGTGGCCTGTATTTATCTGTATACCAACTTTACCTAATGTAGACAATTGGAACTCAGATTTCAAGTTTTCTTGGCCATTAAATAAGAGATGATTCCCTGTATGTCAGAGCATCAGCCAAAATATTAACAATGCATTATTTTGGTGGTGTGAGTACGAGCTGAAGATTGTACCATGTAGAAAATAACCTGTGTTTTTGTCAAATAAAAATGCAACTGTTGGGAAGGAAATTCACATATTAATAGCAAGAATGGTCACACTGAACACCCAGAGAAGAAAATCTCCCTGCCCTTTGGTTTCTGCTTCTTCTCTTCCTTTTATTCACCAGGTCCTTTTTGCCATCTCCTTTGTGCCTCTAGCCACGATAGTTTTGCCATGTATGGAGCAGACAGACTTTTCTTTAAACAAAAGGCTGCAGTGACTCCAAGTGAGCATACTGGTTAGATTAATTGGGAAAGGAACAAAAGTCATCCCATCCATGTCCACTGCTCCATTTTGTTTTGTCTTTGAAATGAAGATTGTCCTTCCTCTCTGCTGTTCTCCATGAGATACCAGACAGAGGAAGGGAGAAAAAAATAAATGAGTGGGGATCAGGAGAGGACACCCCCTCCCCTCATGTTCTATGTGCAGTGTTATTGTTTCACTACTTTTAAAGCTTCTCCCCTGTGTGCCTACAAGCTTTAGTCTCCCCTCTCTTTGCTCAGAACCGAATCAGTAGGCAACCTACTGCATATGCTGATGATGGGTAGTCTTTCAGCTGGTCCCAGGCACTGGTTTCAGAGCAGAGCACACTGCTGGCAGCAAAATGCTTGAACTCCTGGGTTTTGAAGTTTCAGGTTCCCTATCAAAGTAACAGATATTAATCATCTGCTATGAGACTTTCAGCAGAAGGCATACAGTATTTCCCAGTGGTATCTTCCTTTTAAAGGGAGTGTAAGAAAAGCAAAAAACTGTTTCAAAAGACTCAGGATTGAAGAAAATAGCTAGATCCCAGTGGATAAAGAAAAACAGAAAAGTAAAAAGTTTTTCAAAGGATTAAAAGCAAGCTATTCTTTAAGTCTTGCAAGATTTTTGATTTATTTTATTAAAAGGTGTGAGTAGCCAGAGACCTAGAGCTCCACACACTTGGCATTTGTAGACATTTCTCCCATAGTTGTAATGTTTCATAAATCCTTTATTGCATTACTGCAAATCATATCTTCATCTGGATAAACTGAGTTTCAAGATCCTTCAAAAAAGACTAAGATAGACATAATTTTTACAATGTTAGGTGTGTGCTATGAACAGCAGAGATATTCTAAAATTATTATTTAGTATAATTTGAAGGGATGCAGATACTGCTACTGCTATGGAAATTGGCATCTCCATTGGCAATTCTCAACATGATCTCTCTAATTCACATATATCCTTTAGCTAAATAGAGGATGCTGTATAATCCCTTAAACACCTTTCAGCTGATACAAGCACCACTTTTTGTACAAGTCAAAATACTATCTTCAGGGAGGCAGTGGTATGTATTCACTGAACAAAAAATTAAATACAATTTCCTTCCTTCAAAGCAGAACACAATACTGGATAAAGTTAAAACATTAATCTGATTTATTGTCTTCCTCCATTCTATAACAAATCAAAAATAACTTGTGAAAATCCATGGACTATTACTGATTCAAATATTTATAAATGTAATCAGTTCCGGACCAATTAAATTTTTCAAAATTTAAACTATAGGCCACTTCTCTGCAAGAATCAGAAAGAAATATCTTCTCTCTACAAAATCTCTGCAGAACTAATTACACCCAGATTTTTATTTATTTGAAATGAATCTATTATTTGCTACAAATCTGCAGAAATAACTACAATACATGAAAAATAGTGAGTGTTGTCTGTAGTTTGGCTCAATAAAGGTTTCAAAAAATCTCTCCTCTGTAACTTCTCTGTTTTATCTTAGAGCACCAGAAGGTATCAGGCTAATATCCCTGGTTTTATCACAGAAAAAATACTAGATTGTGGGTTTTATCAGTATGCTTTTTGAAGAACCCAGGTATTATGGTGTTTTACCCAATTAACCCACAATAACACCAGAGTCAGTTCAAAGTTCTTTTGGCTTTTTTCTTCTGTTATTAACTAAAGTCTTGGGCATTTGAGTCTTTGGAAAGTTTTTGTGGCACTTCTATACATTTCTGTGAATAATAATTGAGCTCTTTCACAAGACTTACAATGAAAAAACAAGACTAGTTTCTGACTATCTTTATTGCAAGACATCTTAGGAGAACCCTTATCAGTTAGTAGGTCATCAGCTAAATGATGAATCCAGAACTTTATTATTTTAAAGAAAAATATGGAAAATGAGGCTGAAGTGCCAAGTGTATAAGGGGTCCTACATTATGACTGCTCCAGTTTTAGTTCTTGGCTTTCAAGTGAAACAGGAAGTCAAAAGTTGATGGAAAAATTTGCCATGTTCAGGGCAAACAAGCACAGAGTGAAACCCAGCAAGTCACAGCAGTAAACATGTCCGCTAAAGGAAAATAAACTGTGAAAAGTATTTAAAAATCAGCATTTAAACCTTTTCAGATTCAATGTGCATTGAGTGAGCAAGTGCACAAGGCCATAGAGTACTAATAAACTTCTGATTCCCCTGCCTAAGCCTGAGTCACTGTGGCCTTTTGCATTCGAATGCATCATGTTGATGATGCTGCTGTAAACCTTGGACCTCAATTACTACATGATAACAGGTTTTTATTGCATTACCCTTTCCAGACCTGAGAGCTTGGATTTCCCTGCACTTAGGCACTGAGACACAGCTGGGAGATGGTCTGCATAACCAATTAGTAGATTACTTCTGAAAATATATATTCTGCACCACAGAGGCCTAAAAATGATCCATCAGCTCTAGCTACCTGCTGCTGCCACTTGAGAAGAGGGAAAGAGGAAGAGAAAAAAGATTTGGCCACATCTCTATAATTGCATAAACAATGCATCATTCACTTGACAAACTATATTAATAGCACCCTAGAGGACATGCTCTGAACATGCAAAATGCTGCAAAGCACTTGTATTTTATGGCAAGTCTTTTTAATTTTTCAGTTAAAATGATAATAAATATTGATTTTCCATGTACCATTACTGTATCTAGAACACTTCCTGGCAGTGTCTGTGAAATTTATTTAAGTCATTTGGTCTGATTTTTTAGGCATCAACTGTATCACAACAAAACAGAGGTTGCTTTCCCAGAATCCTGGCTTGTGTGCTGTATCCAGAATTTCTAAGAAAATGCTTTATGTTTCCCTCTGATGTTCCTCACATTTATGAAGGAGCTCTGTTTTTAGGGTTAGCTGTGGAAGGGACACTGCCAAGGATCTATCAGCAGAGATTTCCAACACACAAGGATAAAGGGCTCACCCTTAGAGAAAAGGTTTTGAAACAGAGGAAGCATGAGAAACAGTAAGAATGTGGTCAAATATATGGCACTTTGGATGGTATTATGGAGGCTTTGTCCGGCTATGCGATACCTGTGAAAGAATTTCATCTGGGCTACTCCCCTTCCCCAGTATTTGAATTGTGAATAAAGCTTACCTCACTTGTAAACCCACTGGAGACCAGGAGATCATAAACACTAAAGCCAAGAGCCCATATTTCTTGTAGGTATTTAATGCTCAGTTGGTTTCAGTATCTCCTAAAATCCTTTTGGCACCACGACCTAGGACCTAATAATGATTATCTTATGATACACACCGATTCTGAGAGGAATAAAGGGACACAATTAGCCCAAATATCAGTCAACACCATGCTTCTTCTCAGGTTTGAAGGGCTGTAGCAGAAGTGTCTGAGCTCTTGCTCTCCCACAACAAATTCATTGTGTCCATTCCAAGAGTATCAAAAAGATTTAAGAATACTCAATCTTCTGTCATTCCAGGCAGAAAGGGCTGGGAGAGCTGAGTAAAGGGCAGAGCACTGAGAAGCCCAGACATTCAGTGAATGGAAGAAATTGGGTTTTTTGTGCAATAGCCCACTTTGTTTGGGATTAGCAGCTTTGCATATGTTCATGAAATAAGCCCAGTGGCTGGGACACAGCAGCACCAGTGCAGATTCAGGGCCCAATGGATTCACTGTGACTCCAGTCCTCTCAAACAGGCTGGAATTGCCATTCTCCCCAAGACCACCAGTGTAGCACACGCTCTGCAGACCAGTGCTTCTGGGATACGTGCAATAGCCTCTACATGTGCTGGAGGCATCATCTGCCTGTGGGCAGAGACACGTATAAAATTTCCCATCCTGTTTCAAATGGATTGCCAGATGTCCAGGAATCCCTGACAATTGTCCAAAATCACTGAACTCCACCCAGACAGGATTACCAGGTGGAAAAAGTAGACATATCCAAGAAAATTCAGATGGTAGCCTAGGAAAAACAAAAAAAATCTGGCAGCAAAGCAGAGAAGAAGAAAATAAGAAATATGGAAATGAGAAGGGAATTGGAAGAATGAGAAACACAAAGTGGTTGTTTTTTTGTTTTTTTTTTTTTTTTAATGAATCCAGTTTGAATAAGTCAAATACTTTGGCTTAAATTTAAACATAAAGAAGTCATACCAGTAGCATGATGACTCAAATAAGACAGCTCAGAAAGTAATGATGACAGCTAGATAAGAAAGCAGTCAATATCTCTGTGAGTTTTTGTTTGGAAAAACATACAACCAGATTAATGTATAAAAGTTGTAGATGGTCAATATTACATCACCAGCAGTCAAAGCAATACTCCTTCCTTCCGCGCCTTCCGCGCCTTCCTTCCTTCCGCGCCTTCCTTCTGCGCCTTCCTTCCGCGCCTTCCTACCAGAGCTTCACCACCCACATCTTAACATGTAAACTTTACTGTCAGAGGAGTTGGCTGAACAAGCATAAGCCAAGGATTTCCACAAATAATGTAAGCATAAAAAATAAATAATAAATGATAGCTGCCAGAGAATATTCTTTCTACTGCAGATATGGAAGGAAGGTACACAGGAGACCTAAGATAATCAAACATGCTCTTTTTTCAAGTCACAGACTCATTTTGTTTTCTCCTTTCTCACTCCCATATATTCATCATATGTTTGACTGATTCTATAACTACATGGAACTGGACCCCAGGAGGGTCCAACTCTGCCCTCCTTTTGCAAAGCAGTGCTTATGTGAACAATCAAAATGTCTATAGTGGGATGATTCTCATGAGTAAATTACTAGCCAGTGTCAGAAAATACTGCAGAATCTTGTGATGTGTGCATTGTTTCTGTTGAAAAAATAAGGCACATGAATACTAAAGTAGGAAGAATTTGAAATTCTCGCATTTCTGTTATTATTGGAATGTGCAAATAAGGCAGAATAATCTCCAAGTTACTCTTTTCTGTTATTTTGTTGTGTTTGGTTTTCTAAAGTTCGATATAAACCTACCAGGTTGAAAAGACCAAGAGATAAGTCATTCAAAGACCTTTATAAATATTTAAAAGGGAAAAAAAATCAATTTCCAGGACTGAATTTTCCTTGGGAAAAATATTGGGAGATTTCCTTCATTTTATAGCATATTTTCAATTCTTGATTTAAAGTGTGCCTGCACTTGAATGTGGTACAGTCTTACATGATGTCTTCTTACTGTCATTTTTTTTTTTCTGCTTGAACCCTTGCCTTACTCAGCACTCAGGATAGACAATGTGCTGGAGAGACAATGCAATGATCATTATTTTTAATAGATTCCCTGAGTCACATGGAGCATAAAGAAGATGATTAGCGAATAAACCACAGGACTTCAAGAAGATTGCTTGAAGTTTATGTGCCTCTTCCATTTTTTAGATCAACTGGAATATATGCTGGGTAAGTGCTGAGGTTTGTAATTAAGCACATTAGAACCCCATTTCTAACACACAGCCTATTGTCCTCTGCTCTGCTGATTTCCAGGACTGGGAATATCACCAAGCTCTGCATCAAGGGAGCAGCTTACAGTCACAACAGGTCTCTCAGATACAGCACTGATGGGTGGGTACTCCTTGGCCAGTGGGTTTCACTGGTACTGGTGGCAGACAGTGAGAGTCAGGACTCTTGTCTTCTGCTTGGGGCTTTAGAAAGGAGTCTGCTCAAAATACAGAGACACTATACAAACACTCCCAAGCACTCTTTATGCTCCTATTACTCCTTTATACCCAGCCAAGACCTCCAGTTTTGTTCCTGGCTCCACTTAGCTCTTTTCCCCACACCTGGCTCTTTTTCCACTTCCACTTTTCATCACTTGTTTCCCAGGTTCTCTCCGCAGACATTTGAGTCAAATGTGTCTCCTGTTTTACCCATCAGTTCTTTCTCATTCTAGGATCTTGCTCGTTGTATTCCCATAATCCACTCATCTAACCAATTGAATTTTCATTCTACTTAGCACCCTTCCTTAGTTGGGTTTCAGGTGTTCTTTCCCTTCCAAAACCTTAGCCTCAATAACTCTCAGCCCCCATATGCCTTCTTTTTTCTGCAACTAGACTCAGCTTTCTTCTCCTACCCCACTCCATGTTCACCACTTCCCAGCTAACTACATTTCTTCTCAGCCTCCTCTTTGCTGCCCCAGCCCACTCTCTGTTTCAGTTTCTTTAAATATACCCCTCATCTTCAGATCTTTCTGCCCCACTTCAACATCCTCCATCATGTCCTAATCTGCATTTCTTCACACATCAAGTACAAGATGTAGTTTGTTTTCTTTAAATTTGAGTGAGGTAGTAGTCCTGCTCTCCAGCTGGCAATGAAAGGACAATCTGCTTGTCACTGCTGCCTTTCCAGGGTCAAACTCAACATGACACTGCCCAGAGCTGAGGTGTAGAAAAGGGTGTTTTCACCCTGGGACAGGAGCAATTGGACTGACATTTCAGCTTTTGGAATATAAGCTGTGAAGTATCTGTTGATAATGAGGAAACCTGCCTCTGATCAGAGGTTTGTGTATTTGGAGGGTCCTCAGCAAATATTAGTTAGGAACAATAAAAGATATTGTCAAAAACACATTTCCTTGCCCAGGAAATTAGCATCCTAGCACATGTGAAAGAAAAGGCTGACAATATTATTCAAAAAGTTCAGCATTTTCAACTAATGTTACTTCTATTAACTTTCAGTTTTAAGGGACAGATTATTCCTCAATAGTGATAGGAAAACAGTCACTAAAGCTACCTAGCTGTCTACCCCATTTTTTAAACAGGCCTCTCCAAAAGTGTTTATGGGGGAATCATATACTCATAGAATCATTAAGGCTAGAAAAGATCTCTACATCCATCACATTCAACCATTAACCTAACACTGCCAGACCTACCACCATATTAGGTGTGTCCCTAGTTCCATACCTACATGGTTTTTGAGGCCTTTCAGACATGGTGACCTCCCCACTTCCCTGGGCACCCTTTCAATGAAGAAATTTTTCCTAATATCCAACTTAAACCTCTACTGGCATAACTTGAGGCTATTTCCTCTTGTCCTATCACTTGTTAACATGGAAGAAAGGACTGACATCCTCCTGGCTACAGTCTCCTTGCAGGCAGTTGTAGAGAAAGATAACATCTTCACTCAGACTCTTTTTCTCCAAAAATAAAAAGCCCAGGTGTCTCAGCTCCTCTTCACAGGATTTGTGCTCGCGACCCTTTGCCAGCTCCAATGTCCTTCTCTGGACACTCTCCAGCTCCTCAATGTCCATCCTGAATTGAGTGGCCCAGAACTGGACACAGCACTTGAGATGTGGTCTCACCTGTGCCCAGTACAGGGGGACAATCCCAGCCCTAGTCCTGCTGGCCACGCCATTGCTGATCAGGGCCAGGATACCACTGGCCTTCTTGGCCACCTGGGCACACCCTGGCTCATGTCAGACACTGTTGACCAGCACACCCAGGTCTTTTTGTGCTGGGTCACTTTCCAGCCACTCTTCCCCCCAGTCTGCAATGCTGCCTGGGGTTGTTGCGATCCAAGTACAGGACCGTGCACTTTGTCTCACTTAACCTAACACAGCTGGTTTGTCCCTAGGCCATTGATCCTTCAATCAGCTGTGTAAAACAGTTATCTATATTTTTTCTACAGTTCAAAGGATGGAGAGGTAGGGGATTGCTTCAGGAGCAATTTATCCCTTTTGAAGGTAGGTGCCCAAAGGCTACTACAAATGGTGGGACTGTCATTGCTAGCAGACATTTGCACTGATGTTGCTTTGGGTGATCATGGAACTGAAATACAAGCACCAGGAAATCAGTGGGGTAACAAAGTGCTAGAAGACTTGGCAGTGCATGGAAAATGTGGACATAGCCTAGACTTTCGGCAGATGAAGCTCACCAAGCACTACAATACTGAAAGTGGTCAAAAGTCTAAACATGTCTCCTTACCACCTGCCTCATACCTGGATACCTTGGAAAATGTGGTATTGAGACACAAATCCAAGAGCCCACAAAATCACTGTTAAAAAGCTCCTCTATATTTAAATGGACTCTGGTCTTCCATCCTCGAGGGAAACATTTTTACTAGAGGTAAAAAATGCATTTTTTAAATCAGAGCTTTTCCTAGTTTTTTTCATAGTCCCAGATGATTAATTAATGAAAATGAAAA
>VWZN01009768.1:95562-107859 GCA_013396955.1 Regulus satrapa | reverse complement strand
AAAAAAAAAAAATTAATTAAAATTTGTCTCAAACTAGCTTAACTATTAACTGTTTGCTATGAGTGAAGTACTTTTGTTTTCTTACCTTTTGTGAGCTGTTTGGTCCACCTGAACTACTCAAGCAGTGATTAAAATATCTGGGCCCTGCAATGATCACCTCCTTCCTGAAGGTCTAGCCTGAAAACCCTTCCTCATTTCCATTCCAAGGAAGTCTGAGTCAACTGACCTTCAGGGCAAATTGTAAAGCTTAGCAAGTAGAGGAACTTCAGATGGACTCTGGAGAAAGCAGTTTTGTAGTGATAGGTTATGCCAGCCTGGGAGGGCCCAAGGCACTTGCAGGAAAGAATTTGGGGCTGAACTGCCAGCCCTGAGGGCTGCAGAGAGCATGTGGCCAGGGAAGTAACACTGCCTGTCTCTACCAGCACAGAAATTTTAGCACAAATTTTACCAGTGCAACCCTGGCTGGACACAGATAACGTCTGTTCTGTTCACAAAAATGCTGGCAAACCTGACTCTGACATGATTTCTGTATAAGCCCTGGAATTCTATTTATTGTTTTGCATGTTGCATTGCTCCTAAGGCAAAGATTCTGTTTTTTCCACTTGCACTTGACCCTCATTTGCCATGCTGAACAAACATTTATACTTAGAGAGGAAATTCTCCCTCTGATCTATCTTTTGGTTAATCAGCATCTTCTCATTTTCTAACTTTTCTCTGTCTGGCCTTTTATGTATGACTAAGACTACTCCCTTCTTAGGTATTTATCTTTACTGGGCTATTTAAGAGAGGTTGAAGTGCACAGCAGTATCTCAGCTGTTTATTGTTCATTCACCCTGTTTAGGCTACTCGTTACTTATTTCACCCAGTGGCATCTGCAGAAGTTTAGAAATTACTCACCAGAGAAACACTCACCCATCCAGTTTCTCAGTAGTTCAGTGACTTGAAGAACCCTGGTATGACAGAAATTTACTGTACAGAAGAAATCCCCAGGAGATGCCAAACTTGTGAATCTGCTTTCTAGAGCTTGTACCAGGCTTTCCAGCTGATATTTACTAAGACACAAAAACCAGTTTAAGCTTTTCCTCAGTTTTATAATATTTCTATGTAAATTCTTTGATATTGAGTCCAGGTGGGTTCACTATCTGACTTTGCCACTAGCAGCAGTGCTGATGTGCCCTTTTTCTTCAATATGATTACTTATGCAACTTTATACTTGAACTATATACATACATAAAAGTTTTAATGAAACTTGTAAATTCTTACTGTACTTGGGACCTCTGGCCATTTATCAAATTTGTATGAAATTGAGTCAGTGGAGCCAGCAGTTAGAAAGGCAAACATGCACAGAGTATGACTCCATAAATGACGTTTGTTAGGAAATCCATTTGAGAATGGATTAACAGCAATGTCTGGCATGATACCAAATGCCTCTTCTCTAGTACTGTCTCTTTCTTCCTCCACTGGAATGACCACATACCCTATAAAGGAAAATCTTTCCTCCTCTTCCATAAATCTGCATGTTGTACTGAGGCCATCTTTAGTGGGATCTCCAGATCCTATAATGTCCCTGTTTGATTCAGTGGGGTGCTTTTTAAGAACCACAGTCTTGTTCACATCTGTTTTTCCTAGGGTTTAATGTCCACACACATTATACAGAAGTAACAAGCACTGATAATACTGTTCTAATACCACATAACCACACTCATAAAAAGGTAAGCAAAATTACTCTCAGGTTTTTTTTACCTCACAGAAAACATTAAAAAGTCACTAAATTACTTTTTTTTAACACCTCTGCTGATGCTTGTGTAGCAAGCTAACAATGGGGGAACTCTTTAACCCTAATACTGAAAGCCTTTATGGGTCTCTCATGTTTAGAAGCTGTCACTGAACCTCCTTCCAGGTTCTGCCTCAGGACAGATTGGGAGGTAAATGGCAGGCTGTCATGTGCAAAGGAAGCAAAGGAAGTGGCTGTTCTCATTCTTCCCACGACTGCACTGTTGAGCCTCTTTCTTTATGTTGTTTTCAGTATGCAAAGAATGGAGATTCATTCAGCTGAGAAGTAGTCTTCCCACCCTAGTTAGTCTTTAATTGCATGAGCTACATGATCCCTGTACCTGGGTGTACCCACAGGCCCAGCAAAGGGTGTGGGTGAGGTCCCAGGTAAGGCTGCAAAGACAATAGGCAATTAAGAGCTATTAATGCACCTAGCACCTGAGAGTAGCATTTACATTTTTGTTTAAATCACAAGTTTAACCAGTGCCGTTTGTCTTGTGCAGTATCATCTGCAGTTAATGATAGCACATGTAATTCTGCCTCCTTCATCCTCAGTAGGAAGATATGGAAGTCATAGCCATCGGAGGGGGCATGGAGCCAGGTCCTCATCACTGCCAGAGGGCCAGGTGGACATGTGTTGTGAAGTGACATGACATTAGGGGTCTGATTTGGAAAAGCCTGCCAGAAAGAATGACTTTCTGCAACAAGCACAAAGGTGACCACCTGGAGGTTGTGAATGAATAGCCTGGGATTTTTTCTCTTTCAATGAAGCAGGTGTAGTGATGATTGTCAGGAAAAGAGCTGACAAGCATCTGAAAAGTCTCTGCATGCATTAAACAGGAGACAACACAACACTTTCACTGATGGTGTGGTGAGCAAAGTATCACTCCAATCATTGGATTCAGACGTTTCCCCTGTAAGGCACTGAAACTTGCTGGAGCGGCATACTCAGGCAAAGTGACCTTTTTTATATATTATTTCTTACTGCATAGCTTGCACTTTGTTGACTTATCTAGGCACCTGCTGTAAACTGCAAATATGTTCCTGTCACCCTGGCTGAAAACAAAAACATTGAATAGTGTAGTTCTTTGGTGGACTGGTGTTAGCAAAGAGCAAAAGTACCTGTGCAAAATGCTGAGGTAAATCTTCCTGTCCTATAACCTTTCGCAGCTTTGACCGTGGGCTATGAGCAATTTCCAATCATCTATATGGGGCTACTGTTGGTTTTTCTTTTAAACACCAATTGTTTTCAAATACACAAAACATATTTCTCCATTAGCTGATCCCTCAGCATTTTGCCCTGTGTGCTACCAAATTCACATGCTCTTAGAGTAGCCAGAGCGACTGTGCATAGGCTCATTTATACTCTGTGCTCCACTTTTTGTGTTTGTGACATTCTCTGAAACCATTAACCATAATTTAAAAGTGTTGCCACAGTGTTTTCAGTGCAATTGTACACTCTGTGTCAGCCTCTGCAGCTACAGCTGGTTGTCTTTACGGTAAATTCTTTGTCTTTTTACCTCTAAGTAATGAAATAAAATAGCTTTCTTGTCTCTCAGTTAAATATTCATCTCCTCTGGTGGATGTGTAAGTAAGATTGAAATACCTTTTGCTATTGCCTACATAGTTTGGCAGAGGTAGAAGCCTCCAATACAATATAATTATATCTTAGGGTTTGGACTGCAGTTATTTTTGAAGGAAAAATAGTGACCTTTGTTCCTGAAACTGATGTCTTCCATCTTTCATTAAAGTAAGTGCTGGGAATATACTTGACCTGAAGGGAAAAAACCCTGCTTTAGCCGAATTATTGTAAGAAGTCCCTTGCAAACAGAGCACCGTTTTCTGCTGCTGGTATGTTTTTGTATTCAGAAACCAGAATCTGAGGTTGGCTTTGTATTTATAGCAGAGAAAGTCTGCACTTCAAACAGGTTCATCATATCACGATCCCACTGAGATGCTTCAGTGCTCAGGATATCTCAAAATTTCCACCATAGCTGTCTTCTAGAGCACATGCACAATCAGCTTCAGGATTCAAGGGCCACAGAAAATCAATTCAAGATACTGAAAATTTAAGAACTTACTAAAAAAGTATGAAGAATTAAACAGATCTGAATTTCCCAAAGAAATGGAGACATTAAATCCATTTTGATAACATTCTTCAGTGCTTTAAAAAATGTGTAGCTGGTGTTTTTTAAAAATTAATCCCACTTTTTAGAACAAAGGCACTGGCATTTTGGATCTTGGCTGAAACCACACATACAGTTCACATCTCAGTTCAGTCTCAGCACCTCCATTGCAGAAAACATCTCCTAGTAAACCATGTACTTTCTTATGACCAGAAGATATTCTTTACCTGATACTCTCCCAGATCAGATCCCTGCTTCATAAATAGAGTTTAAATTTAGTATGTTTTAAGTGCAAATTGGATGTCTGACTTACTTTAACACTGAATATTCAATATTCATCTCTGTCATGGGATTTTATTATTATCTTCAAAAACTGTCATGCTCTCATTTGAGTTCTATAAAGATGATTTCTGTGATTCCAGAAGTCCCAACAATGGAGCAGAGTGCTGCCTTTTGACCCACAGCAAAATCTCATCATAAAAAGTGTGATTTCTGCCCATACCAGTTTGCACCCTATACAAAAAATGCTATCTGGTTATCAAATTTATGAGAAAATTTAATAAGTTCTTGCTCACTGATTTGGGTCAGTATCATCTGAAGACGATTTTGTAGACAGCACTGCACCAGGGGTATCTGTCCAAAGAAGAAAATCACATAATTTCCCAAAGAAGCAAGAAGTTTAAAATAAACAGATGAAAGGGTTCATTTTCAGTTTCAGTGTAAGGTTATGCAATCCCAGACTAATTAGTTTTCCTGTTACAATCTTGAGTTCATCAGTTGAACCAAACAGGGATGAATAAGATGAACCTCCTTTCTGAGCCAGGAAGATGCTGCAGTTAGGGGAAAAAGGCAAATGAGATCCTATATGTGTCAGGGGAAGTATTTCAACTGGCACTAGGAAAGTATTTGTGCCCTTGAGCAAGGCACCAGCAAGACCTCATCTGAAATACAGCACACCCACAGTGGCCATCCATGTGCAAGATTGATGTGCTCTGGCTGGAACTGCTTCAGAAAATTGTTACGGGAGTAGTGGGGAGAAAGAAAAGCCTATCTCAAAGAAGATAAATTAAAATATTTTGTTTGTCATTCTATCCAAGCACAGCCTGAAAGGATATGTAAGTGCTATTTACTATGGAATAAATATCAGGCAGCGATAAGAACTATTTAAAGAAAGGACAGTATTAGGCCAAGGATAAATTTAGACTGCAAATAGGGAAAATTCAAACCATAAAACCAAAGAGCTTCTGGAACAGCTTTTCATGGGAAATAAGATCAGAAAAATACAGATAAATTTTAAGATGCTGTTGTTCAGCCTATGGAAGTTTGGCAGAATTGTCTATTCACTTATCCCGTCCTAAACTCCTCTGTTACAAAAATTTTAAAGACTTACTACAATAATAGCTTAATTAACACTTTAACCATGAAGATCCAGAGGTCACATCCCAACATCAGCCACAAGTAAAATCCCTGGTAATGTAAACATTGTTTTTGTCTATTTGTTGACTTCAAACTGGAGCTTTTTTTGTGTATTAATTTCTCAGGTTTGAAGCAAACTGATTAATCCCAAGAATTAAGGTTAGACTCTAAATGAAGAATTACAATTAATTGAAAAGATAGTTTCAAAGCAAAATGTTGTTCACATTTGGAATCTTAGTTCCACATCAGAAATGTTCCCTTTACAGCAAATACACCAAAATTTGTTTACTCTCTGTTAATAGTACGTAAGAATGAATTTTTCAGCATAGACACTGACATACCCTGGAGCCTGAGAAGAGCTGAAGCTGTATCTCTTTTTCTCTTTGCTCTATTTTCCTTTTCTTCCTTATCTTTCTTGGCACTCTTAGATGTGAGACATAAATTTGTAATGGCTGCACAGACCCCATGTGGAGTGGCAGCAGGATGGCAGTGGCAGGATGCTGGGGACGCTCAAGGTCCCCTGCCCTTGCACCCTGGCTCAATGAGAGCCAAGAGCACAGCTCCAGGACCTACAGCTCCTCACCTCTTTCAGCTCTCATTTTCTTATCCAGCATAATCCATCACTGGTCCCAAAGAATGCATGGCCAGCTGTCTGAATAACTTTTCTCAATTTGAAAGCTATTAATGAGCTTTTCTTAAAATTTATTTACGGGCCTTTAAATGCTCAATAGCCACAATGCTTTGTTTTTATTATAAATCTGTCTGCAGGAGCCAACTTCTGTATGTTTCTATACGTGCTTTAATTCTCTCACAAGCTTGAAGGAGAGTTCTACTGAAATTCTTGGACTGAAATTTAAATTCTAAGCTTGTTGGTAGTGTGGAACCTCTGTTAGCAGGAAGACTGTATATACATCACACTGTCTTTACAGTAAACTCTCCAAAAGGAAGGCAGAGGACAGCCCAAGCAAAAACAATGTTAAAAGGCATTGAACAGGTCAAAAGGAAGAACAAAAATAGCACCAGGTGATTCTTTATTAAATCTCTACCAGTCTTGAGAAAAAACCAGAGGAGCTGAAACTTGAAGAAAAATATCTGGCAGGAGGTTCAAAAAGCATTAATGATTGACTTTCATGTTCCCTGGCAGAGGGCAAGCATGGATCACTCACCATCGCTTGACTCTGCACACTCAGACTTCACTTAACTGGGGCAAATCACAGCTCTGCTCTGTGTTTGGAGCTATCTGCCCCGATGTGCCAAGGCACAATTTCTCCCCGGTACCACCTACAGAAGTGACACTAATAGTCTTTTGGCCATCAAGACCATTAGGGACCACCTGGAGGCTCCTTTAGTCTCGATAGTCTTTCTCAGAGATCCAGCCATAGGTGCCTGGTGAGCCAAATCCAGGTGAGGAACTCAACCTTGTCAATGCAGCCCGATGGTTCCCTGGATGCTGCTGACACCTCAGCTATTTTGGACCTCCTCACTTGGGGCTCTGACACTCCTTCCTGGGGTTGGCTGGTTACCAGCTAACGTGTTTTTCCAGGGGACTTCAACAGCACCAAGATCTAGCAGCTCTGTTGTACCACTAACCTGAAATTTCACTCCAGTGCCAATGTAACTCTCAGGGCACAATGAAGCCCCTGCTTAAGAAGAGAAGACACCATGAAGACATCCACAGCACTGCAATGTGAAAAAATGGCATTAAGCGGCGCAGAGTCAGAGTCTGACTGCTCACAGGGACCTTCAAAACTGTGGGAAGACATGAAATGAATGAGGCAAACTGAAGGGACTCTAAGTGTTTCAGGCCTTTCTTTTCTTTAAGAGGGGGCCAGCTGCTTGGCAGGTTTCACAGAGTTCTCACACAGCTATATTTAGGACTGGAGAGAAGCCAAATCTCCATTGTTCAAGTTCACATTTCATCTGACTGGATGGAAATCCACACTTTATGAACAAGGCTGTCCTATCAACTGAACCTTGTCATAGGACTTTGGCAAAAAAGAACATAAAGAAAATGAGAGTTTAGAAATGAGAAAGTACTTACAGTGAACAAACATTTTATCAAGTAGATTCAAGTTTCTTTTTAAGAGACTTAGATTTGAAATTTTCTACTTTTATGGAAAAATGGTAATCTCAATTTGCTACATGTTTCTACTGCTGCTTCTCACTGACCCCAGGACACAAGGATGCTCATCAATACAAAATAATGTCTAAAAAATATAAGAACTGTATTCAAGCTTTTTTTTTGTTTCTCTGGAAAGGATCTGTAGGAACTGTTAGCAAAAGACTTTCAAGCACACACGAAGCTCTGAGCAGTTTTGTCTGGTTTTACATTGGTTTATGCAGCACCTGAAGCAGGGAAGGGGAGAGCAAACAGTGGTCAGGAGAGCAATAAGATGTATTTTATTCGAAGTAGGTGCAATGATGGCTCCTCGTACATGCAAATTCTTCCGTGTCCTGAACCACCAGCTGCAATCAAGCAACAAGGAGGGAAGATGGGATTTCTCAGGCACTTTTCCCCCCTCCCAAGCATCTTAGCCAGAGGATCCAAGAAATGAGGCCCACGTGTAACATGAAACCCCAGAAATTTCCAATATTTGGATTTGGGTTCATTTCAAACGATTATTCTCATACTGGTTCACTAATTTATTATTGTTTTGCACATTTATTCCAAACTGCATGAGGCCTTTTATAGAGGTATTGGATATGTTCTCCCAAGCCCCTATTAACACTAATGGGCATTATGCAGGTGCTTTACCACTGCCTTCACCTTACAGGGTTTTTGTTACCTTAACTATTGGAAAGTGCATTGCTGTGTACACTGGGTGCCAATTGTGTTTGCAAGAGGTAAGGAAATTACCAAGTACAGAATTAGCCCCCATCTGAGCTGCATGTATGAGTTATTTGGAAAATATTTGTTTTGTTGCCTTGGAAATAAATAGCTCAAACTTCAGAACGGATTTTTAAGAGAATTTGATAACATGCTCCTTGGTGTCTCTTGTGGAAGCCTAGTAAGAGCAAAATGTTTTTCCCCTGATCAGTCTGATATGATTTGAAGTGAACGTGTAAAACTTCCCAGCACATAATTTTGTGGAGAATATTTTTATGAAAGCTCATTAGATTTTTAAATATATTTTCTTGCTCTAATTTTCCTGTAGCAAGCTGAACTATGAGTCAGTCCAAATGAGATTTAAAATAGGTCTCAATTTTCTATGCATGTAACTGCTCTTAATTGCACAGAACAAGTTTAGACTGGCTCTGTCCAATTAAGACAAAAGGAGAAAAGGATAATTAAAAATAAATCATAACAATCAAAAGTTGCATTTGCAATTTTGCTTTAGATGCTCCCTCCTCCCACATTTTTGAAGTAATGCTTAAAAGAAATGGCACAATATCTTAAAGATGCATTGTCCTAGATCTGGCAAAGCAAATGTACCCATCTTTGTCAGGCTAAAGGTACCTATTTCCCTGTTCAGATCAAACTTAATTGTGTGTAGAATTTAAATAGTTCTTAATTATAACTTTGTTCTCAATTTCTTTTTCTTATGACCTTGCATTTGCTTTTGTTATTTAAATATGTTTTAAAGAGACTGTGGAGGAGGGAGACAAAGGAGCAATTTCTGAAATAGTTACAGTTTGCTTTCAAAAGGTCATGTTTTGCATTATCATTTCTTCAGGAGAATTATTCCTGTGATATCACTGCTGTGATAAGAAGTATTTTTGAATAACATGTATTTATATGCGTGAACACTGTGTCCAAAACAGTCATAGAACAAATCAAAAGCTATTGACCAACATGCAAGGCACTGAGCTGATTTTAAAAGAGCAATTTACAATTCAGGAACATTCTGTCCAAGTGAGATTTGTTGCAAAATATTCATCAGGTTGGAGCACTACAGTACAGACTTAGGAATTAATTTTACAGAGGGAAACCACTTGTTCTTCATTATCAATGTGTCATTGATATTGAGAGAGCCAGAATAAATCAGTTGGATTTCTTTCTGACTACAATATTTGGTATACTTGAGAGACTGAAGGCAGGTGGCATCAAATACATGGAGTTAAGGACTGTTCCATTTTGTTTTCCAGGGGAAGGATCCAGCTCACCTGAGAATAATCACCAGGAAATTTCATATCTCTTTTAATTTCATTGGCTTTTCTGTCAGAAAGGAGAAAGAGGCCTCATTCTGGAGCCAGTATCTAAAGTAAATGAAAAAGTGATAGTAACTTATAAATCAGTAGATCACTGAGGCTAGATAAGTCCCAATTTTTTACTTCATAAAACAGAAAATGCTTCAAGTGTGATTTCTGCAAACAAATGCCAGGATGTCTGAAATTAGTCCATTTATCTTTTATGCTTCCTTCCAACTTCTGCTAAAACTTCGAAGACAGGGAAGACACATCAGAGAATGCAGTCCTGATATTTAATCCTGTGTCAGCAAGAAAGGGATCTACAAGATCTCTATTTACAGCATTTGTTTTCTTATAACTATCATTCTAGCTCCAAAATTTTGCTGCTCATCTCAGTCCACTTCCTATAGCTATACTAATGCAATAAATATTTGGGAAGAAAACATAATTTATCTTGAAGAGTAATATTTGCAGTACAGAAGTGTGCATCTTGTATCAGTCCTGCTGAAAACCACAAGAAAAGATGTTCTTACTTCATTGAGAAAGCACAACTTACATGAGGTCCGTATTTTCGCCTATTTATTCCTGTGGATGCATTTCCTCCTGTTTTGCTTGTTGTTTTCCTTTCTTCTTGCTGTTCTCAGAGAAATGCACAGCTCTATTCCTTTCCTGAGCAGCATTACCCAATGCTGAAGATAACAGCATCACCTCTGTGACAGTCCCAAGCTCTGTTGGCCCAAGCTTGCTCCTGAGCTCGGGTCTACCATGTGGTGGGGTGTTACACTATGATACCAGCTGAGCTATTGAGCCAGAATAAACAGAATGCATTTTAACATAAAGGGATATAGTACAAGAAATATATTCTCAAGTCTTGGAACTGTAACCATGTGTTACCATATTGTCTTCCTTCTGCTCCTTCTGTTTCTTATTTTCACACATTGCTCCATTCTTTTGCAAATCTTTCCTCACAGAATGTTAAGAAACTGAGATCTACCTTAACTAAAAGCTGTTCTGCTTTACATCATATTCATGTTGTTGGACTGGCTGCTACCTTTCATCTTTCACTTTTCTCATGGCTCTCGACATTTTAAATCTATCTCAGCTTAGCTTCATTTGCTATTCCTTATACGCTCTTTTTGCCTGCTGTGACAGTTTCCTAATTATTTCTTTGTGCTTGACCATATATTCTAACTTAGACTGGCATTGCAATTGATAGAGCTATCATATATCTCTGCAATTTTGAGACAGAAAAAGATCAGGCTAGATTCCATTTCCTTGCCAATATATTATTTCCTTGACTTTGTTTCTTACACTGTTTTCCACACTTCATTTTAGACAGGTTCAGCGAGTGGTTTTCAAAGCATAGTCCACAAATAACTGTTTGACAGCAATGCCATGGTATGTGGTCAATGAGCCATGTTGCCTTTAACAGTGTTTTCAGTTAATATTTTGATGATATACGTGCACAGAGTTACTTGGGAAATTCAGAGATGACCAGTCTGGAGCACAGAACTTTGCTGAACTGACAGCTTAAGCAATATAAGCTCTTAGTTTCCCATGATTGATTTCAGCCTAGCAAATTCTGCTGATGGAGTATATACTGGTGAGGGTGCCATTTTAAAATTAGAACTGAGAACACCTCCTCTGCCTCTACAAATCTGCACACTGGAAGTTTGTTTTGCATCTGGGAGACATAAGGAGAGATTCCTGCTGGTGTGATCACATCAGCTCACTCAAAAGCCTCTATATACCTGATCCTTTGTGTTGCAGTCTGACCCGTGTTCCCAGAGAAACAAATATATTACACAGACATGCACTTCTGTAAAATCCTACCGTTTTCAAAGGATTACCTTGTCTGTCCCAAGAGATTATAATGTTTTGGCTAAGGAGCTGTCATTCCTTCCCATCTCCTTCTCATTCTTTAGGGCAACGCAGTAGGAATGGAGCTCCGGGTGATGGGATGGGGTGGCTGCTGCCTGGTTTTTCCCCAGCCAACCCCACAAGGACATGCAGCCCCCCAGGCAGGCTCCTTCTGTGGGACAGAGCACAGCCCCAGGCCAGAACAGATCATGGGACATCCTCACTGGCTCTGCAGCCTCCAAACATTTCAAAGCAAGGAAGAAATACACAATGGGACTGTGAAATGTAGAGATGCCTTTTGTCAAGCTGCTGGGAATGAAAAATAGCTTAAGAAAAAGAGCCCAGAAACTGTTATTTTTTTCCTATCAGAAATCTCCCAAGAGCATCTTTGCTGGCTTAATTTATCTAAGAAAAAGCTAAAATGGCTTCTGCCTACCTTTTCCCCACCTCCCCTTTTTCATATAAGAAAAGTCTGCTTATAAAAAGAAAAAAACATAAGAAAAAGATCAGCACCAGACAACTTGGAATATGATTTCATGTGGAAAAAACTTATCAGTATCCCTAAAAACAGTTGTGATATTTCTGTGAGTGTTCAGGAAGGGTATAGGGGGAGGCTGCTTTCAGTTTCAATGTAATTCATACATCAAACAGAAATTGTTCACTAAATGCTTTTTACAAAATCACTGTGAAATTAAAAAAAAAAAAAAATTGAGCAAGGGGAATTTGAAATATTTTTTTCTTTCTCTTCATATCTGTTGCTGATATTGATTTTTTTTCCCATGGTCATAAATTATATACTGTATTTTTTAGCTGTTTTCGTTCATGGCCTGACTTATGTTAATCAATGTTTTTGTTACCACACATCTTGAATATTGCATTTCTCTGGTGGCTGGCTTATCATCATCTATAATTATTCCAACTTCCAATTAGGTCTGAACTCTTCTGTAGCATTGTTTACTTGCTTCTAGCAATGAGACAACATGCTATATCCCCC
>VWZN01009768.1:67443-90521 GCA_013396955.1 Regulus satrapa | reverse complement strand
GGGGGGGGGGAGTGGGGTGTCGGATGAAGGGTGTTCTAATTTACCGAAGGTGCAAGTTAAAAGTCACATTAGACTGTTGAAAGTTAATTCCCCTTTAGCTGGCTCACTAGATGATTTTTTTTTGTTTTGTTCCAGTTACCTATTTAATAACGCATATATGCATATATCACCTCTATTATTAATAGTAAATGTGCATTTCAACATGTCAAGTTTTTCTAGCCCCACTTTTGCAAATTTTTTTTCCAATATAAAAAAGCAAAGGCATTTCCTAGGGCACATGCTGCCAGACACCCAGCATTTATCTTATCTTAGTTGATGACTTTCCTTTTATCCTGAAATGATTTGACAATGACTCTATGATTTCCTGTACAAATTACCCTTTGAAAGTGGCAGTGGCGCTTGGCAGCGATCTTCACTTAATTACTGAGTGGATTATTAGCATACGGCTTTTTTTCACCCCTTCATTTCTTTATATCTTCTAGATTGCGCTGACAGTTCCCTTTCATTGCGTGCTTTAACTCACTGAATACTAAACATTATGCAGATTGCAGCTGAGAAGTACCCTGTCTACTCCAGCCCTCTTCCCCCACTGTCTGTGCTCCACATCAGCCCTCCTTGAAGGAGAGTAATTTGTAGGTCAGAAATCAATAGCGTGTCTGGGAAGCGCATTTGTGAGTTCTCTGCTTTGAGCTGAGCAGAAATTAATGCTTTAAATAAGTGCCCATCCTATAAGGTATCAAGCTTCATTCCTTCTTTTTGTTTAATGTCTCTCGAAATAGACTTCCTTAGCAGGTGCTTTTTAAAATTTATTTCTTATTTAATTCATCATGCTAACTGTCCATCAGGTAGCAGTGATTCTATAGCTAAAATAGCAGTCATTTTTCCTCCCAACCAACAAGTCTGCAGAAGGTTGCTATTAAGCTGAACTCCTTTGTCAGACTTACGCTGTTCTTTATTATTTGCCAGTACAAGATAAATGTGAATGATAAATCACAACTATTTTTCCCCACTTTTTCTCTGCACGGATTCTTCGGAGGCACAGACACTAAGTAGCATACATGTGCATACATGTGCAGGATGTCCCCAGCCACCTCTGCTTTGTTCATCATGTAGGCTAGTCCACCCCATACTCCTTTGCTGGAAAAGGTCCAGGATGCCTTCCTTGGTCTTAGTTATCTACCAATGAAGATAAATCACTTCTGGTTCTTCTGGTACCTTGGCTGTGAAGGTAGTTGCAGCTGAAGCCACACAGGTCAGGATTCAGGTGATGGGGCCAAAAATTAAAAAAAAAAAAAAAAAATTCACTTTTGTGATAACTCTTGGGATTTGGAAAAATTGGAAAAATTGGTCATCCTGAAATAAGATGAAAAACTAGTTTCCTCTCAAATGGAAATTCAGTCTAGTAAACATTTTAAATTCAATACAGTAGAATACTGATTTATCTGAAAGCTACGAGACTTACAACTCTCTTCTCTCCAGGAACCTCAACAGATCGAGCTAGCAAAACCCCAGGGAAGTTGTGTAAGTAAGAGTAGCCAATAAAACCCCCAAATTAAGAAATCATATAGAACATTTTATTAATTTTTTTTTTACTATGTGAAAAGCTTTATGAAAATAGGAATATACCTATCAACTATTTCCATTTCAGTAAATCTATACTTTCAAAGGCAAAGACTGCTGCTGAAAATGCTCTTTTAAGTCTGATTTCCACACTCACTGTCTTTAAAGCTGTGTACAGTGAGTAGGTTGGGCTCTGCAGTTAGCCAAGCTACCTGGCCTGTCTCGGTGTTTGTCCTCACTACAGAACTCACCCGTGCCACCTGTCCTGTTCTTGATCTCTGTGCCACTGTCTGTGTTGGCTTACTCCAGCAGTCTGGCCTGGGTATAACGCCTCTAAATGATGTTGTACCCACCAGACTTGGAAATACAGACCTGCTGGCTGCTCACATGCTGGCCCACATGTTTGGGTTTGCCCTCACCTAGGCTAATGCTTCTGGGGCTTCCGAAGTCCTTTGCAGGTCTTTACTCCCATGCAGGGACTGGGAAGCAAAAATACAAACGTGGTAGGCAGAACCTTTCCCTCAGTGTTCTTTTAATGCTATGGGTGCCCTGAGCAGCAGAAATAACTGAGCTAATTGGTCCAGTAACAGGTACTATTACAACATTTTAGTCACTTGGAATATTTTCTTGCTTCAGAAGAGACGTCCATGCATCTGGAGAATGAGACTGACTTCAGCCACATGTGAGCACTCACCCAAGCCTTGCTTCATGTCCTGCCTGCCTGGAGAGCCCTCAGCCCGGGTGTGCCGGAAATTTACCTGTGCCAGCACAGCATCACTGCAGACACTGCAGACTTCGTGCAGCGCCCGCCGGGGCTCCAGCTGTTAACATCTGCACTCCCACCCAGGGGGAAGAGCCCTTCAGCCACCAACAGAGGAATGAATCCGTGCCCTGAGAGGGGGGTGCAAGGCCAGTGCCACAGCTCATGGGCTTTGCCCGGCACAGCCACCGCTCCCCTGCGTGGGCCTGCAAGGGAGGAGATTGAAAACACGCAACTGCAGTTGACTGCAGCAAAACTACACCTTTGCAGCAGTGACTGGCAAAACTTTTGGACCCTCAGAGTTTCCTAATGGCCGGCACATTTTCTCACATCATTTGGCCGGTTCATCTTCCACCTTTTAGTTGAATATACTGTGAAGGCAATGGGAAAATTAGAGTGTAAAGCACCAGGTAGCACTTTACCATTATCTGATAGGTGATCAACATTTTGGGGAGCCACTGCCTTAGTGGGTATTTCACAGTGATTTTAAACTCCATTTTAAAAGAGTAAGCCAGACCCCGGAGGTCTCTTAGCTCAGTTCCCATTGTAAATTAACAGAGTTGCCAACACACTGTGCAAAAACCACAAGGTAAAATCACAATGTATTAGAAAGCAGTACATGCATGATTCTCTTTTAATTCTGTTTTTGTGAGTCTTGCGAATATTTATCAAACTTTTCTTTTTTTTCTTTTAATAGGTATGAGAACTCATTTTGGGGTTTGGTTTTTTTTTTTTTTGGGGGGGGGGGTTTTTTGCAGTTTTTTGTGTGGGGGGTTTTTTTTGGTTTTTTGGTTTTTTTTTAATGAAAGCTGATAGTCTAGTGTATGGAACTAAGCACTTTAAGAAAAGCATGAATTTTCTTTAGATTTACACAGTAATTATGACACTTGGCACTGGGTGCTAGTGGATTGTGGACTGCCAAAAGGTTGGAACCAGTAAGACCATGTAAAAGGTTATGAGCCTTCTGTATTCCTGCCAAACATTTTATCTTTCTTTGCTCACACCTGATCTCTATATCCAGAGGCTGTCTTTTTTTCCCTACAGGCTACCACACATCAGTGTAAACAAAGCAGTGTCTCAGGCAAAGGTTTTCATTTCTATCATTTGCTGAAACAGTTGTACCTTCAAAACACCATGCATTTCCAACACTGTCATCAAGAGATGTTGTAGTTAAAAAATACACTCTTGTTCTTTAAAGCAAAGACACAAAGAGGTTGCTCTAAGCGGCATAAACTAATCTTTCGAGGACATGCTAGAATAAACTGGCTCCCAAATTACCCTTTTCCTCTCCAGTAAAGGTTCTCTTCTCTCACAAGGCAAACCCATTTCAGTCTTTTCCATCTTAAAACAAAACCAAACTGACACACCCATCCCTAGCCCTATATGCTTCTTCAGTTGCACACCCAGACTCTTTTCTGTTCAGCATCAGAGTTTGCTGTGCACCTGATCCAAGACCCTGGTGGCACCTCCCACCACCTTCACCTGATGCCTCCATGCCCTAGTTCCTCCTGTTCCCCTGAAAGTTTGACACAGTGGCATCCCTCAAAGTCTACTCTTCTTCTCAGTTGTCCTCACGTGCAGTCAGTGGAGGAAATTTCTTTTCTGAAAGCAGTGGAGATTTCCCTCTAGATGTCCATGAAGGCGTCACCAAGATCTAGACTCGGTTTTCTTTTCTTCTTTATTCTACAAGGCTTCAGTAATTTCACTGACAAACTTACACCAAACCCTTGCTTTATGGAGATCACTGACAAATCTTCCACTCCAGACCCTGAGACATGGATAGAGACACCTTTCTACCTTAGACCTATCCCTAATCAAAACTCTGGCCTGTTTCTTAGAATTTTTTTCACAAATCTCTGGCTGTCACTTCCAGCTCAGGCTGGCTAAACCAATCAATTCTACCTAATTATAACAAGCCCGCCTTCTACGGGTTTTTTTCATTGCCTTGGACACTTAGCACTTGCCTGTAACTCAGGTATCCAGTTCAGCTTGGATTATTTTCTGGATCCTACAGCTTGGGATAGTCATGTATTTTACTCACAGTATCTGAAGGATATTCCCCAAACCATGGCTTCTCTAATCTCTATGTGAGAGAGAAATCTTTTTGGTCTCTCATAATTTTGCATCCCTTTCCTTTTTATTTTTTTTTTTCTTTTTTCCCCCTGAAAAAATGAAACACAGCCCCAGTGGTAGTCAGTTGCTCAGAAAAATTTTCTAATTCATGATTTGGATTTCATCATCTCTCCCTAGAAATCTTTCCAGTGTCATCTTATTTTCACCACAAAATCACCACAGCTCATCTTTTCCTATAATTTCTCATGGTGTGATTGTGATGATGCCAGCTCCCACCCACATTCAGCTCACTTTTATTTCTGTCACTTCTCCAGTATGTAAACAAGCAATGTCATACATTTTCCCATATTGTCCCTCACATCCAAAAGAGGGTCACTGTACATATCAGCTCAGTGTCTTCCTTCAGATCTTTGCCCTGTAACAATCTTTTGTCATACTCACAACACCTAATAATGGTCAAATACTGCTGTGCAGCTCACATTGCCACTATTGTCTCATTTTCTTCTTAAGGAGGACTATAAAGAGTCATCGTTCCACTCCAGTTCTCAATTTTCTTCTCAGTCCACTCACCCTATTTTCTGAAACCTGAGTACTTAAAGAATGAGGGTTTGGATTGCCCGTACAGAGGGGGTTTTCCTCTAAGGAATTCTGGTGAGGCAGCCTCGGTGGCTCTCCATGCCCATTCATGTGCCTCTCATGATCTCTGTGTGTGCCCCCCCGCATTACAAGTGCACTACAACGAGTCAGAGCTACAGTATAGGCAAGCCCACTTCAGAAGCAGCAAAAAGTGCCGAGCCCAGCTGGTTTATCCTGCTAGGTGTCACTCAGAGTTAGTGCTAGGATCCCTGTAAAACAGGTCTATGCAGAGCAAGCACGTCTTTAAACATCACTTTCCTATAGCTTTTTGCTCAGCTTAAGTACTGAAGAATCTCATTCATTTTCTTTGTGGAAGGAGAATTCTTGTTTTGATGAATTTTAAAAATGGTGTCTTCTAATGGCTGGCACACATCTGTCAGTTCCCTGATACCTGATTGCTACTTATTTTCTGAGTAGAAGTCAAATTGCAAGAATGCCTATTAAAATGACCTATTAAAACACAACTGCAATTATCCCTATTTCTTTAGCAGACATAAATTAGGAATACTTTCGGTGTCACATCCTATTGTGTAAATTAACAAGTGAGCTTGGATTTCACCATTCTCCATTAAAATCTCGCTGTGGTTCATAATGCGGTGAAGCACTCCTTCCCCCAGGTCGTTCTGTGGGCTAATCAGAGAATCACGCAGTGCTGAGTGCTTGCTGAGTGCTTGTGATTTTTTCCTTTCCTCTTCCTTATGCAACAGACAAACAAGCCAACCTGTGACAGTGTGCTGTGTTACAGAGAGACCAAACTGCTGAACTGGGTCTTTTCTGTGAAACACCAGGCATAGAACTTCATCAGAATGGAAAAGACATCTTATGCTCCTTTGTCTCCGAAAGAAGTTGTGCTGCTGTAACATAAAACCAGAGGGGTTCTTGAGAGGTTAAAGGCATGAAGTGCAGATTTCATCTCCATAAGATTTACCCCAAAAATCAGGTGAAGTTCTATCAGGAGTTTTAAACAATTTCCTTTTAATGCCACAGAGTGAGTTTTTAAACAGCCTAGCAGGTACCATATGCATCAATTACAGTTTTATTGAGTGTTGCTTGCTAGCACTGCTGAATTTGGATTGGCTACCATCTGTTTAGAAGCCTGGAAAAAAATGGCTATTGCCTGAGATACCATTGCAGGTTAACAGTTTCTGTGATGTTCTTCAAAACCTGCCTTAAAATATCCTGGAAATTATGGCTGAAATAGCAGCACTGTACCTGAAAAATGTATTCTTAACATAAAAGGATATTATTGCAGGGCTGAGGAGATGATGTAATCTGGAATAAATATTGTACATATAAACATCTAATATTATTATTGTTGTTGTTGTTGTTGTTGTTGTTTCCATTATTATTAGCATAAAATATACAGCATGATACTGGAAGTATATTATGCCTTTAGGAATACGTCAGTACAAGATACCAGACACAAATGCCAGGCTAAAAGGGAAAGGCTTCCAACCTTGGGAGGATGAAGGATGAAGCTTACTGCCAGGACAAGGAGTAGGTAAATGAATATGCATATGAATAAGAAGAGACCTTCCAGAAGAGTGCATATGGCTCATAAACCAACATTTCAGCAGAAAACTGCTGAAATGAAGAATTTTTTGTGTTCTCCATTCTCCACTGTGGATCTCATGATCCTTTTTTGCTTCCTAATATTTTGGCCCGGATAAAGTTGTTTGGAGCTGTTATCTCCATGGCTGCAAACAGAAGACATGATAATATATGGATAAAAGAGCAAATTAATTTCTGAGACAGAACATTTTACACATGAAATCAGATCGAGACGATTAGCAAATGATTTTGAAGCAAAACAGTGATGCAGTGTACCATCCCTGCTTTTGGACTTACATGTGAAAAAACTGAAATGACCTTCACTTGATTGCAGCAGTAAACTATTTATTATTTGAGTGCATTTTCTTCTGAAGTCTGAAAGAACTGCAAATAGTTGCCTATTTTGCGTACACTAAATCTGAGGTACACTGACCTCAGTAAGTTCCCTGCAATTTTGATTTTCTTGATTATATGACAAATTCAGAGGGTTCCTAGAATTTGCCATGAATAGTGATATAGTTTCCTTTTTTGAGCTAGATAACTCTTTCCCAAAAATCGCTTTCAGTAAAAACCTGGGCGAAGTGAAGAATTCAAATGTGATTCTCCCT
This sequence comes from Regulus satrapa, assembly GCA_013396955.1. Lineage (NCBI taxonomy): Eukaryota > Metazoa > Chordata > Aves > Passeriformes > Regulidae > Regulus > Regulus satrapa. The sequence goes on along the minus strand of VWZN01009768.1, from coordinate 83,333 downwards.
TGGCAGTTTGCACAGCTGAATGCAGGATTCCCAGTGTCATCTGTCTCACGCATTTTATTCCAGCAAAGAATTTAGGGAAGCTCTGAGTTCTCTATCCCAGATAAACTCTTCCAAGGGTATCATCAAATTTCCTGCTGTGCAATTTTCCGGCTTCAGCATCACAGATGCCAGATGGGTTGAAGTGCTTGCCCTGACCTGCATTCAAAGCCCACAGTCAAGTATTTCTTTGGCTGGTTTTGTCCTTTCTCTGCCAAGGCTGTGACACGTGGTGGGAGGGAACACTGTCAGCTGGTGGTTCCAGAGGTGTGATATCCTACTACAAGAATTCCAGTGTAAATATTTGCATATACAAAGATCAAAATCACAGGTCTTCAGTATTTACATAAGTAAATGTTGACAGTCGCTCATGTAAAGCACACATGTAAAGGTGTAAGCATAACCAAAGCAAATTTATTTGTAAATGCAATTGAATTTACATGTGCGTTCTGGGGAAGGAGAGGGAGGGTGTTTGTTTTTCCTTTTCTGACTGTTTGCTTTGGCAGAACTTGTGTCCTCTCCAGCCTTTCTTCATATTATTTTGCCTGTCCTTATTAGTGTTTGCCTGGGGTATCTTAGCAGTGACCAAGATTATTTTAAGGTCTTTGTGGTAGCAGCCTTCTTTGAAAATATCTGTTTTGTTTTCTGGGGAAAAAAAAAAAACAAACAACAGAATAACAAACCAACAAACAGCTAAACCTTTTATTATGTAAAATGTTACAAGAAAAAAGAGAGAAAGCAAGGAGAGAGAGAGAAAGAGAAGAAAGAGAGAGGGAAGGAAGGAAGGAAGGAAGGAAGGAAGGGGAAGGAAGGAAGGAAGGAAGGAAGGAAGGAAGGAAGGAAGGAAGGAAGGAAGGAAGGAAGGAAGGAAGGAAGGGCACTTCTATGTCCATCAGCACTACATCCTCTTCATAATATTCTCACATAGTCTCAAAGTAGTGAAATAAATAGTCCTTAAATAGGCCTTGATGAAAAGGTAAAATCCTTATAAAGCAGAAACTCACCATGACTGGAGTTTGACTAGTTTGATCTCTGGAAGTTAACAGAGAGCAGCTTCAATTATTTGAGACTTTACTTTTAGCACATTCAGAAATATCAATCAGCATGTCATGGTCTTCCAGAAAAGGAGGCATACCACATCCCTGAAATACTTGTGAACTGTTTTGAACAACTAAAGGCTGTACCTACTGTTGTAGATAGATGTTCCACATCAATTTGGGATGACAGTAGTGGAGGCATGGTACCGCTATAGCACCAATATTCTATGCCAAGTGTGTCCTATATTTTATCAATTATGTTATTTATTCTTCCCATACTTCCAGATCTTGAAGTCATAACACACTGTTCAAACTGAGATGACCAGAATCAGTTATGTGGTTTAATATGTTTATCAAATATGTTTGGTATTCTGTGAGGTTGGTTTTCTTATAGAGAAAGGCAGACTTTTAATGCCTTTAGAAGAAATTTAGCTGAAGTCTCACCTCTTCCTCCCTCTGTGCTGTACCAGCAGCACTGCAATAGAGATAGGATTGCTATGTTTCACTAGACATATTTTAAAAAAACCCTCTCAACATTTAAATAGGAACCAAGAGATTGAATTAACCATGGACAAAGAAGAAACATTAATGTAAATAAGAAACAAGTGTCATACAAAGGTTGTAGTGCCGGATCTTCTGCTGAGTACAGTCAAAACTCCTCAACTAGCAACTAGCATACTGTATTGCCAGATTGGAAACACAAAGCAAAGGAAGCGCAGGTAAAAACTCCACAGTTCTGCACATGTCTGACTGCAGACACCCATGGCCACCTGGCAGGATTTTTCTCATTGTGCAGGAAGGTTTGGAAAGCACCTCTCAGCCCTGGACTTGACCAGTGTCTGGGTGTAAAGCTGCAGACTTCCCTCTAACTGTGTTACCGGCATCTCATATTTTCTCCAGGTCAGCTCCTGTGAAATGAGAACAGCTTTCCACTTGATGCTGAGAAATCAGGAAGTATTTTTCTGAGGTCAGCGTTAGCAGCAGAAATCAGCACAGGACAGCATTGTTAGCACAGTCCTGCACACCTTGGTGAGAGCTGATGTGTGAGGAAAGTCGGCACATCCCCCACATCAGTTCTTAAATGCAGACAAATAAGAGGTAGGGATCGCACAGGGGGAAGGAAGCACTTTTGTTATGCAGTTATGCATTTCCAAGCCTTAGGCAAGGTCAGGTGTAGTCTAAGGCAGCTCCTACAATCATTTAAATTATTGGGAAGTGGGGCACTCACAGGTCATAGTTTCAAGATCTAGGCTTTGTCCAGTCAGTTAATCACTATAGAATGTAATTCTATAACTGTGGTACTAAGGTTGCTGAAAATGCATTGATTTCATGTAGTTGTAAACCACTGAGACCAGTTAAGCTATTGCCTTTGTTATACTAAAGAGTGAGCATTAATCGGTAGGAGCAAAGAGCTGGGCATCAGACTCAGGAAGAGAAGCTCCATGCCCACTGCAGCCCTTCGGCTCGACTCCTGTGCAGAAATTTCCTCCTTGACTCTGCTAAGAGATGCACCTGGTCATTGAGTTTCAGGTTTCATCTACATGTTAGATGGGTATCATCACCGTCCAATTCACAAAAAAGCTTTGAAATTGAATAGTTTGAGTCTGATCTGGTATCACTGGATGACAGTCCATACCGGTGACAGGAAATTGTTCATAGAGGAGAGGGACAAGGGAAAAGGTTCAGAATCTGGTTTAATAAGGCACTGACACTGTTTATAAGGATGGGGGGGATACAATTAAATCCTAAATGAAATATCAGCTGTAAATGCAGCTACAAATGAACCATTGATTCCTCAGACAACCATACAGTGCTTAAGATCTCCTAGATTTTAGGCTACTTTATTACTAGATTTAGGTCAGTTTTTCTCCTTGAGTCTTTTGTAGAGCTGGTTTGCTTTAATGCCCTTTCATTCCCTATCCCAAACTTATTCAGAAATCCAGGGTTACAGAAAGCAGACAAACCCAATTCATTAAACTACTATGAATATTATAGTGATAAAAATTGAATGTAAGACAAAAATCTTGATAAAGCAAATCAAAATTATACAACGACCTTTTTAAGAAAGGTCAAAATTAAAATATTTTTTTAAAAATTATCTCATGGAAATCAGCATAATGAGACATTGCAGAGGTCAAGATCTACATGCAGCAGCCAAATCTGCACAAAATTCTTTTTACGGCACTAGGCTCTTCAATCCAAGTGTCAGCACCAACGACTCTTTCCTGCTTCTCCCTAGTGCTCATCATTCAGTGACTCCCGCTGAGACAAACCCTGCAGCCACCAGCTGAGCAGCGCCTGGCTCTCCACTCACACCTACCCTGTGGTGCTGTGGGACCGCAGGCACACGGCATCACACACCTGCTCAGGGGCTACCAAGGGCTTCTGTTACACAGCCTGTCAATTCTGGAATTTATTACATTGTCTTGATTTTTTCCTCACTCTTCCATATAATGAATTTGTCCAAGTGGGCAAAATTGATTTTACCAGACCAACTTTGAACTGATCACATTCCTCACTCCAGCCAAATATGTTATCAGGAGGCCAGAACAAAATAAACTCTAAGTGTAGAGAAGACAAGCTTCCTGAAAGATATACCTATTTCACTGGTGTTTCCTATGACTGCTTACATTTTATTTTAAGAAACTTAACTAAAGTCAAAGTAAAAGCCTGTTCAGTTTTTCCTCAAAAAATTATAGTAAGAATGAGTAGAAGGGGTATTTTAATTGACATTAACACTGACATAAAACTATCATTTACGTATAGATAGGTTAAGGGTAAAGATGATTTAGAATCTGGGCATGTACAGTTAATAATGCACACACCAGACTATATTTTTTTATTGAAAAAGGGCAGAAGTTTGATACACAGCATAAATTTTCTTCCAACACTATTAGCAGCTGCTTCCTTGGCCAGTCAAACAAAAGCATTCGGTCTGCATTGGTGAGAGGGAATTGGGAAGAATTAAGTTAAGCAAAACAGAGGCCATTTACTTCTATTCTCAAGGGGGAAGACTTCCTCATCCCCCCCAAAAAAGGCAGGAGTAGTAGGAGCTTTACTCTCAGCTTTCACAGAGGATTCAAAGAAATGAGCCCACTCAGGATGTGTTAACAACACCCATGAACGTCCTAAAATCATATGGGAAAAGGAAACAAGGGAATCAGAGAAAAATTACTTTTTTAGAGAAGACAAAATGACACAGAAGTCAGGAGTAATGCTCATCCCTTGGATGTGTGGAAAGGAGAGGAAGAAGAGTCGGAGAGAACCAACTGGGAAGACCTGACTGGTATAAAAAACATATATGACTTTTGGGACAGCCTTTTCCTCCTGAGAGTATGGGAGTCTGGGATTTCATAGACAAAACGTTTCCTTTACGCCCAAGAGGTGCACACATAGCCTTCTCCTACTGGGAGATGGCAACAGCACCAGGTAATTCCCTGTGATTTTGACCATAGTTTTATCAGACTGACAAGCCACACATAATTGTAAGGGAAGCAGCATTTTAGAGCAGTTTTCCCTAAGTTTTTTCTGCCTTATATTTGCAATAAATGTAGTATAGATGACACAGCAGCTGCATATCATAGAAACTTTACTAGATGGTACTGACAAATTTCAGATTGACAAAGAAAGTGTTCTTTGTTGAGGAAAACAGGGAAATAATGCCAACAGCTGTTTAAATTGTTTACATTCTTTGAAATAAATTAGTTTTGTATGTGTTTATTCTTTATCTTGTATATATACATATACAATATAATATATGTAGATATACATCTATACATTTACATGCATTCATCATGTAGTTCACATGTATCTATATGCACATTTTTTGTTTATTAAAGATGGGAGTTTTATGGCAAGATCTCAGGATGATGATTTAACTGAATGAGAGTTCCATACCTAGCAATATATTCCTTGTATTAAGCAGATTTCTGATAAGTAAATCCATTTGAGTTATGAATTTTAGGAGGTAAGAGAAAAAATAAAATTTAATCCTAAGCACAGAAATAAGAACATAAAACTTAAGTGTTAGTTCTATATTTCTTATTTTAAAAAAACCTTTTGCATCTGTGCTTCCAGTCATTCTTTAATAACACACTTGCTAAACAAAAAATAAAATTTTTTTGTAGAAATAGAAAAATTCAACCTAAGGAAAACTTGCTCAGCTTTTACCTTGGTCTGAGCGACTTCACAAACAAATCAGCTTTGTTTTTCTTTGACTATTGTATGAGTCTTTACGGCCTCTTTCACTACCATTAAGGTCAATGAAAAACTGCCAGTGGTTCTAGTGGATTTGAGCTTGACAAATGTGAAAGTAAAAGAAAAAAAAAACCCCAAAGTTATTGCTAATTTTACATCGTGGGTGCCAGAGTCACTCCAAGCCTATTTCTTCTGAATCCTAAATAAAAGACATAGATAGCAAATACCTGTTGATTAGTACAGTCCCTATGCAGGAAACTGTGACAACTGTCGAAGCCTACATTCCTAAACATAGTAAAGGTAAATATCTAATAATTCACTGGGATTTTTTTCTTACTGGGGAGTTTTACTAGAAGTTAACAAGATGGTAATTCTTACAGTAGCTCATGGCTATAGCTATAACAACATCTTGTTGTCCTGGTAAGATTAATGTTGGGGTGATGGCTACTAGAACCAATTGGCTGTAAAGTTTGTCTCTACTTAGAATAGGGTTTGGGGTTAATTAGAACAGTTCTTTCAAATTAAAAAACAACGATAATATGCACTGAAAACTTACATCAAATGTTACTCACTGGTACGAAGCATGAGTTTCTCATTCCTTCACCTGGGTAAAACGAGGAGAGGGGAAGATGCCCTGGGTGGTGCTGGTGAGGGCTGCAGTGGGTAGCAGACACCTCCAAAGGCACCTCGCTCTTGTGGATTTTCAGCCAGCCTCAAAGACGTGCTCTTCCATTCACAAGCCCCTTTGTGAACTGAGCTCTGCAGGGTTCAGACAGCCTTATAATGTACTCCAAGGTATGAGCTGGAGAGCAGCCAAGGCCATAATCAAAGGCAATATTATTATCCCAGTGCCAGGTATGGAAAAAAAACTAGCAGAGTATCCCAGAAAAGAGCTGTGGCCCTTGAGCAAAACCACAAGAGCCAGGCAGTCAGTGAAAAGTCGGCAAAATGGTTATTTAACACTGTCACTAAGCCCAAGTTTATTCCAGAGAGAACATCGCAAATCCTCAGCAGGCGTCTTGGCCCTGGGGCTGGCAGGTTTCCCTGGCCGAGGGTGTTTGCTGCCACACCAGAGCCTTCATGTCAGGCCAGGCAACGTGACCCCAGATCAGCTGGGGACAGACACTTCTCTGCCAGCCAGTGTGGGGGCAGCCCTGCAAACAGGACACACAAGAGGAATACCCTGCTTCCCCTTACTGTATATAAAGGATCAAAAAGTTTGGCCATTCAAACCTTTTCTTTATCAACTTTGGAAAACACCTACTTGCTCACAATTGCTTGTCTTTAAGACTGTGTAAATATCTTACTACAGGAGTAGGAGTAAACAAACTATTACTTGATGCACAGATTAAAACTCCTCTTAGTTGACAAGGACACAGGAAACACTCGAGCTCAATACTAAAGGAAAAGATCCATGTTTTTATCTAGGAAGGATTTTTTCTACTTTTCCTGAAAATGCAGCAGTTATCAAGAGGTCAAACCAAAACCATCTAATCTTTTGTTTGTGGACTCCTGCTCTTCTGAAAGACAACTGAGCTGATAGTCAGAGATTGAGGTTTGTCTCTTCTCCCAGGTAAGAAGCAATAGAACAGGAGGAAATTGCCTCATGTTGTGCCAGGGGAGGTTAGACTGGCTAACAGGATTTTTTGTTCACTGAAAGGGTGGTCAAATATTGGAACAAGCTTCCCGGGGAACTGGTGGAATCACAATCCCTGGAAATGTTCAGAAAGCACGTGGATATGGCACTTAGATGGATATGGTGTAGTGGTGAACGCGGGGGCTCTGGGTGGTGGATGGTTGGGCCGGATGATCACGGAGGTCTTTTCCAGCCTTCATGATTCTGTGGCTCTATAGTCACACCCAGCACGCAGTGTGTGTGGTCCCTCATTGCTTTTGACAATACAGCTGGGCTTAGGGGGCTTCTGCAGAACTGTGCTCTTCACAAAATGCTTTAAGCCTTAGAGAGCAGCAAAGATAAATAAAAGAAATACGCTTTTAAAAAAAGGATTGCGGAAAATAAACATTTTTCATGGGTAGTGTGTTTCTTTGGCAGTTTTCAGGTTTTACTGGAAAAGCTAAAGCAAATCAGTCCCTTTTTCAATAGCTGAGCGCCAAAAAAATCTACTTCTTATCGAAAATGCTAAATATTTCTTCAAACACCTACAAAAACAGTTCCTCTAAATGGTCTGTGAAAACTGAATCTCCTCGTGATCAGTGTTGCTTCTGTCTTGCTTTATCACCCCTCAGCTGGGTAATAGCTCCAGCCATTACCTTTGCATTGTGTTTGTTTTCCTAAATCAAGCTATTTCTTCTTCTCACCAGCTGATTGACTGCTTCAGGGCTGCTATTACTCCTATCTCTTCCTTCTCTGCAGGAGAAATTTTAAAAGGGAGGTAATCATTACTTACTTACTTACATACTCAGGTCCACTGCAAAACCATTGCAATACAGAACAAACACACCCTAAGACTTTGCTTCGTACTTCTTTGTATGTTTTAATCAGCAGCATTAAAAAAATCACCCCATGCTACCACTCTAATCTTAACTCGAGTCTGTTAATTTGTTATTAAAAATGTCACTATGAAAACGTACATATACATTTTAGATATGGGGTTTTAAAATTAAATAAAAATTAGACTCAGGGTTTTTTTTTTTAATTTAAATTCTTAATGAATTGTTTCTCCTTTGTCTATTTGAGTTGTGATAATATATACATGCTCAGGTTGTAATTCATAGATAAGAATGGAGTGACTGGTTTGCAAATAGCATTGCTATATTAGGACAAAATTTGTGCAGAGAGATCTGAATTCCCAGTTCTTGGAAATGAGCAAATATTAAATCTTATGTGGGTAAAAGTAAGCTTATAGCTATGTTGACAAAATGAAGTTTCAAAAAACTAGAAAACCAGTTTGGGAACCAGGTGCAGTTATCATCTTAGTTTATTAGATTTTTGTTTTTATAATTATTTCCATTCTTCTGAGTGGTACACTTAGGCTTTTTTAGCTTTAAGAAATCTTCAGGTTGGACATAGCAAAGATAAAACTAAAAAGTTACTTTTTTAAACAAGTGCTAAAATATAGTTGATAAATACTGCACAGTGACTGGAAATGTACTACATATTATACTGGACTTTCTCTACCTTTGCTACTTGCCCTGAAACAGAATTAACTGTCCCCAAGAATAATAAAGGGCACTCTGAAGTCTACGGGAAGTTGAGGTCAGAAATCAAAAATAGAAAATAGCACTTTATGCAAACATTATTTTGATGCTTTCTAGCCCAAATAAATATTTAATGTAGCGGTTAAAAAAGCAGTAGAAGCACTTGGAAAGGTTTCAGAGTTTAAGATAAATTATACTCAATCAGTTGCATAGATATATAGTTATCAACCTGCCATAGGAAGAACAAAAGCAATTACCACTTCTCTGTAGATCTAACCATGCTCATTATTCATTGAAATACCTAGAATAAATATGCTGCAGCAACCAACGAATCCAGACAAGTTATCTGTACTTAATTATTCTCACATAAAAGTAATTTTTAAGTGGTGGAGCAAAGTTAACATCTCTTGGATAAGAAGACTTCATATTAGTGAGGAAGTGAAGAAGAGTTTACAGTTGTGAGGAAGCGTTGTTTGAGGCTCAAGATGCAAACTTTTTATTTCAAAGCCTGTCCTGATATCTGAAAATACTGATTTTGGTATTACAATTATAAATTAATAAGCAAAGTGATTATTATTTTCTACTATACGCAGATGGCTATAACTCTGGAAACCATTAATTTGTTTGGGTTTAAATCTAAAGACATCTAGACCAGATTTTCACACTGCCCAGGTATTTTTCTTTGTCTATCTAGGTCTTAAGCACTCTAATCACAAAGACACTCAAGTTCCTAAATTTAATATAGCCTTTACATACTAAGTAAAAGCCAATAATGGTGTATATGTGTGTGTATTTATATTTATATTTATATTTATATTTATATTTATATTTATATTTATGATAAATTTGTGTGTGTGTTTAGGTATGTTTGTAGCAATGTTTATTTGCATACACAAATTTATTTCATGTTATATGTGGAGCAAAATCTCTTTTTGGCAGGAGAGGGAGAAGATAAACTGGTATCATAGGTCAAGAAGAAGAGAGGCTGCGCCAGTAACAGACTAAGCAGAAACCCTGCAAATAGATGGCCATTTTCTCCCTGATGAGCCACATCTACCCAACAACCCAACTTCCATCTCCATTATCAGTGATGGAACAGATGGCTGTTCGCAGGCCTTGGTGAATAATGCAAACCAGTGTTTGCGAACATTGGTTCAAAGTCTGAACGGGCTGTTTGATTCACGCTTCTTCATCCACTTGTTATTCAGTGTTCACAAACATTCATGCTGAATGGGCTTCCCTTCGCATGGATGTTTGGCGAATGGGTCTTTTTCATACAAACCCGCATATTCATGTGCAAACAAGGGCATTTGTGTGTGAACAAGAATGTTCCTTATTCACTGTTGGTTATTTGTGCTTCTCTACCATTATTCTCCTTTTGGAAGTGTTTGTTGTCCACTCAAGGTGCATGACCTAGGTGATCAAATACAAATCAAAAATAAGAGTAACAAGTAGACAAATTAGGCAGCTCATCACGGTCTAAAAATAGTTAACCATCTATTAAATGTAACCTTTTTACAATAAAGACAACTTGCAGATAGCCGAGGGGGAAAAGGGCAATGCGTGAACGAGTATTTCCCCTAAATCTATTGCAGTCACTCTGGCGAGCAGCGCATTTGGTGCCGCTGAGGAAGAGGAGCCCCCAGCCCCGTGCCAGGCTGCTGCTGACCGGGTCAGAAACAGCTGTGTTAGAGCAGCAGCTGCCAGCTGCCTGCCTCCTTCTGCCAGAGCCTGAGCCTGCCCTAGCCGGAGTGAGCGCTCCCTCCAGCTAGGTCAGAGCAGATCCAGCTGTGCTCCAGCTGTGATCCCAGACCAGGTGGCTCCGTGAGCCCCCTGGCAGGCACATCCCGTGCTCGGCCGGCTCCGCTCGGCGCCTGCGATGCACGCGGTGATAAAACTTCGCACAGAGCTCAGACCCGGTTCATCAGAGGTTTTCTGATGTTTGCAGTTTTAATCCCTAAAATGAAAAGGGGGCCTAGAATACCTAGACTGAAGTGTTTGTCTAGAAGTGAATACGGGATTGACTTCTCCCAGCAACAGAATTATAGAGGTGCAAGACTTTGTCAAAGAAAACATCATAAGCAAAATCATCACTGTCTAATACCAATAAGTTAAGTCGTTCATTTGGCTATTTTTACCTTCTAGGGTTTTATCAATATTAATATTAAGAAATTAAGATTCCTTCTTTTAATTGAACTCCTTTTGAGAATACAGATGAGTTTGTGTTACTGTACCTTTTTTATTTTTTTCCTAACAGTGTTTGAGAAACAAATGTAAATTTGGGATGAGTTCTTTGACCCTTATCTGAGAAAATATGCTAGTTGTGAAAAGCCTGCTCTCACACCCTGATACTACAAGACCACTAAGTTGCTGTCCTTTATTACGCGGCTGTCAGTTAAATGAGATAATTATGATTTGTTAAACTGTAGAACTGCAGCTTCCGCAGACAGCAGTGGGCTATGAAATCTAGTCCCTTCTGTGACCAGGACTTGGTAAGTGTTTGTTGTGTCTACTGCATAAAAGCGTTGTGGGCGACTGTCAGAAATTTAGTATCACCCTGAACTATAACCTTTGCACGGTGCCATCCATAACCAAGTGACCTGCTGCAGCTCATTAAAGTTAATGTAATGGATCATTTGCTTCTAATTATATTCATCAGCAAATTAGACTCACTTTTCAGCTGTTAGTCAGAGAGAAGAATACAGTTAAGTAGATGGAGTAAACAAGCTATGTTATTCTGCATGTTCCTCTCTTCAAACTTATACCTTACATTAGCAGAACTAGGATGAGATAACCCTTTATTAGAGGAGAATGACTTTTTTTACACACGTAGATTGAAAAAGTTTAACACTTTACAATTCTTCTTTTCTAAAGCAAGTAAAAGATAAATGCTTTTTAGCTCATATTGTCTGAATTGCTTCCCAGGAAAGACCTAATTTTCTTCAAATACTGTGCTCTGCTATTAGAAATGAGTCTCAAACAAGTCACACTTATTGTTAGAGTACACACTGCACAGAATTAATAGTACTTGCCTCCTAAAGTTACTTTATCATCTAAAAATAAGTATGCAGTAGTTATTGTTTTCCAACATATATCAAGATCATAGAAAGTAGCACATGTGTTACTTAAAAATCATATTTCAGAAAAAAAAAAAAAAAATTTCTTGAACCCAGCCCCCTTATTTTAAAGTCTTGGGGGGGAAACAAAGAACNTCCAAGCAGCCTAATTTTAAAGTCTCGGTGGGGTAACAAGGAACAATACTTTTGGTAGGAATCCCTCTAAAAATAAGTATGCAGTAGTTATTGTTTTCCAACATATATCAAGATCATAGAACGTAGCACATGTGTTACTTAAAAATCATATTTCAGAAAAAAAAAAAAATCTCTTGATCCAAGCAGCCTAATTCTAAAGTCTCGGTGGGGTAACAAGGAACAATACTTTTGGTAGGAATCCCATATCTTCTTTATTTAGGGTTTGGCTTTTTAAAAAACTGTTGCATTAAATGCAATTGAAATTATGTCTAGTCAGAATTGTTCTCCATGCTACCTTTGGAAAAGGGAAAATATTTATTAATTGTTAATATTTAGTATTTGTTTATTTTCACAAAGTTAGTCTCTTTATCTGCTTGTGATCTTACTGACATATCTGACATATCTACTCTGTGCTCTGTATTCTCACAACACGGTTCCAACTTCTGGGGCACAGCATCTCATATCATGGGACCTGCTCTTGTAATAACAGCCACCAAAAGGCATGTAATAAGAAGTTATCCTTCACCTTAATGCTTCATTGGCCCCAGTAATTTGTGTTGGTATTAAATTACTGATGGGCTCAGAAGACCATCTCAATGTATCCAACTTCAAAAAAATATTTTAACATGACTGAATATCTAAGTTATAATATAGAGTGTTTAGTAAGTAGTAGAAAAATGAAATGGTCAAATCTACTCTTTGTACATATATTTCTTTTTGCTCGCTTTCACACATTGCTTTAGCCTGCTTCCTTTTGTCTGGCTCTGAATAGTGCCCGGATTCATGGGCAGATACAAAAATCAGAAAGAGGTATTTCTTTCTAGGCACACTGCATGAACAGATTTGGCTGCTGTTCATGCAGACTCCTCTGTCTGTGGATCAAGTCCTGAGAGGCTGTAGAAGAAAAAGGAATCAAAGGGGAGCTGAAATGCTGCAAACTGGCCATGGTTCTGACACCATCCTGCCATCCTGGATGGACATCATCCAACATACCAGCATTACTGGCTGGAAAGAGTGGGACTGCCCCAAGTAAATGCCCCACTGTGGGCTCTCTCCTGAAAAACAAAACTGGAGCCCATAAGAGATGAGAGATTGTAGAGGTGGTCTCTGGCAGAAAGATGCTCTAGAGCAATGCATACTATGTGGTTAAAACAGGGCGTTTCCTTTTTCAAACCTCTGCTGGGAGGGATGAATCAAGTCCCAGGAATTTGTAGAGGAATGTGCTTCAACATTATCACGCTCAGAAGTGAATCCTAGATGCAAGGATTCCAAGCCAAGGCTTTTCAGGGTCAAAAATTTTCATTTATAAATGTGGTACTGACATACTTAATCGACTTACAGTTTGGAGTTACAACAAGGGTCGAAATGAATGGTCAAACAAGGACTGAACTGAATCTTTTCTTGATTAATGAGAAGTCTGAGCTACACTTATTAAATGTTAATACTATTTAGCATTTCTTGCCAAAGGCAGAGAAAATCAAGAAGCTAATCTCAGATATTTCTGACCAGACAACACTAGAGACCTGAGACCTGATGAAAACCTCTCCAGAGGAGATTTGCAGTCCAGATTCTGATAAAGTCAGAATGCTTATCCCCACTGAATATTGAGTGCTGATAAAACTGCTGTCCATCAGCAAAGCAGCCCACACAAGTAGGCAGAGCAGGAACCGAGCAAACCATCACTCACAGGACACCTAATGACAGTGCCTGATTTTTTTTATTCTGTTGGCTCTTTCACTCTTCTTGCAGTATGCCTGCCTAAGGGTAGACTCCTCCCCTAACAAGCACTGATACAAGTCTTTAAAAAAATCAAAGTCTACTCTCTTTTTCCCACTATACCAGATTCAGCAGTGCTCCAGAACTTGGATCAATATTCTCTGGGGGAAGTGAGCAGACAAGAGAGTACAATATTTTTGTACGGTATAACAGGAGCTATTTGCAAGCTGTTAGATGGCAAGTTAAGGCTAATATTCCTTTGTCGTAGTAGCTGAAGAGTGGAATCACTGGAGTATTTTCCATGCAGTATTTTGCCCTTCTGTTAAACTGTTTGTTTTGTATTGAATGCTTCAATACTGGAAGCTAAGCATCTGCTCCAGTAGTTTCCTGTATCAGGGCCTGTATTTCCAGCTCCTGGAGTTATTTGGTTTCTGGTCAAGTCACTTAACACCCTTACATTTCACTTTCTCCATCTGTGAAATATGGAAAATTAAATTTAGCTGTCTTATGGAGGTATGGAGAGTAATTTAAAAATGTTTGTCAAGCACTATGAGATCAAAAATTCTACCATTGTAATATTTAGCAGATGTGATTCTATCACATTACAGAATACAGTGCTACCAGTGAGAACCTTGTGTGTCTGTGGCCGGGTATGCCTCCTCTCAGAAACAGGTTGCTGCATGAGGTTCACAGAAACTTGGAAACTTGCATGCAGTTGAAGCACCGGCAAGAAGATTTGGTCTAATCTCCCCTCTTATCAAAGATATTTACCCAGTTAAGGGAAAGGAAGGGGATTTTCTGCCCTGTGTGACTGGCAGCAGGCTGCTGCAGTGAAGGAAGTCCTGCCCTCGGTGGGTACCAGCAAGAGCTGGCCTGAGGCTGGAGCAGTGCCTGGGGGCCAGGTGTGAGCCACCAGCTTTTGGGTGAGTGGTAGGAGGATGTCCTGCCCCCCCCCAGCTGCTTATCAGTCCATTGAGCTCAATAACCACCATGCTCCTTTAAAAAGTCCACGGTTCTTCTATTTCTGTTTCTTCTGGCTACCAGAATCAGACAGAATAACACAGAATGATGATTGACTTCCTATTACATCCTAAATATTGAATACTGTACTGAATTTCTCCTTTTCTAAGAAACAGAAATAAAACCTATTTTCATTAGCATTTAAGAATCTGAGGTATCTGATTTAGAAGCTTTCCTTTTTTTTTTTTTTTTTTTCCCTCTCTTAGACAAGAGTTCATTGTCATTCTGAGTGAAGAATTTCAGTCTCCAAGGTTGTTTTGGAATAAATTTATGATGCTCTGCTGAGATATGCTTGGTGAAACTGAACAGTCTACAGCAGAGATCCTTACTTGGATCTCTGCTTCATCCTTGGGAAAACTAAAAATCTAGATCTAGCTGGACAAAAAAAAAAGTTTGCTACTTAAGGAAACTGAAAAATAAATGTTTACCTTTCCTGCAAGAGGAAAACAGTTTCTTATTTTTCCATTGGCTGTTTATGTCAAAGCAATTTTCTCAACAAACAACCACAATTTCTAGGAAGACTTGGTGGTTCTTGGTTGGTTTGTTGGGGATTTTGTTTGGTTGGTTGTTTTTTTGTTGGTTTTATTTTTCTAATTTTCAGTTTAACAAATGATTTATTTATCAATTTAAAATTTAAATACCCTGTTATCAATTAAATCATTTTACTCTAAGACTTCCAGACAACTCTGTGACATCAACATCCTACCTATATAAAAAGGTAAATTACTTTTCTTTTTTTTTTCTTAAGAAGCATTAACATTTATTGAGCAAACAAGAATTAATTTTAATTTATATATCTAAGAGTATTGATATATACATTGGACCTAAAGATATGTTGTCACTAATGCATCTATTTAAGCTATTCTACAATGGCTTATAGCTGCAAATAATGATTGTTTAATTAAGATACCACACTTCTCACTAATGTTACATCTAACTTAACTCAAGGTGATATGAAATTATGACTTAAAAGCCATCACAGATATCAGCCTTCAACTTATGAAGAAATTATTTTTCTTTTCCATGTGCTTTTAAAAAATATTCTTCTCTTTTTGTATCTTCTGGTTCAGTGGGATAAAATCTTCAAAACAAAACACCAGGGCATAAAAATGCCATTAACATGAATAAAAATAGCACGGGTAACTCCTTGGTGACAACTGACTTCACAGTGTCAAAATCACACGATTTTATTGACCTAGTTGAATTTCTTCCCCTCAGAATCAGAAACTTACCCAATTTCCTGCAGGAATGTCTGTACAGTTTTAGTTTAGTTTACTCATTAATGTTTCAAGCCTTTCTACCACAAAGGAACAGACACATGAAAGCGAAAATGTACCTTTTTTTCACAGCGGGGAGCCTTCATAATGAAAACTTGGCATGCACACCTGAGGAGAACAGTAAAGCTTATAGAATTTACATATGAGGATTGTAATGTGCTTTTTTTTTACTACTAGTTTATTCTTTTCCTTTTTTT
>VWZN01009768.1:48787-67387 GCA_013396955.1 Regulus satrapa | reverse complement strand
CCCAACTGCAAAAGAAAGGAGAATAAAAAGAGAATGTGACATTCTGGCACCAAGGTTATCAGCAAGACATGAATTTTACTTCTGTGTTAAAGATGCAGAGAAGACATGTAAATATGTAATTTTAAGTGTTCAGGGTGTCTTCTACAAATTTTTCTGTACATCCCTGACAACTGGTATTATTATGATTGGATTTTATTATTATATTTTCTCCATGGTGCTGCATAGAAAGAACTCGGTTGAGCTTCAGGATTCAAGGGGAAAAAAATAATTTTTTTCAGTGGGAGGTGGTGGAAGATTTGAGAGATGTGAGAAATGGAATTGAAAACCTGGGATGTCTTGTGTTTAGAGACATCTAGATACAAGCTTGCATGTTTTTCCTGTTTTGCCTGCTTCTTAAATTTTGATTTTCATTTCAATATCTGATGATTTGAGGGAGATTTTTTGAACTTATCCACAACAAATTAAAATAAAGATAATTAAAATGAAATTCATTCAGCTATTTGCTTCTAAATAAATGTAACACCATACTTAGGCAATTAAGGTACCTAAAGATACTCATACACTAAATAAGAAAAAACTAACATGATGCTCTTTTAAATACTTGTACATACTTAGATGGAAAATAACTCTCTATCACCATCTACCATTTTCTGTCATTTCTAGCTTATTTTTCTGCTTTTTACTTTCTTCACAAATCATGTGTACACCTGTTTGTATTATTTAGCTGCTATATTAAAAGTGAGGGGGAAAAACCACCACCAAAACCAAAACTTTCTTACTGCTTAAAACCAAACCTAATTTCTGACCATCAGTTAATCTTCACAGGAATATAAAGTCACTTCTTCTGCCTCAGCTTCTCCATTTTTATGCTGGGAATAAAATCATGCTTCCTCTCATAAAATAACCTTGTTATTGTTTGAAGTTGCTAATTATTATTCTATAGATAGATAAAAGCAGTTGTCAACAGAAGCAGATTTAAAGGTATATTGCCAGCATAAAAACTTCTGTTTCATCACTAAAATATCATGAATCATTTGTGCTAATGAGCCATGAAGCATTTTTTTCAGTAATTCATTCTCAGGTTTCTGCTGAACTTTTCTGCTCTCTCTGCTGGAAGGAAGGAAGGATCTTTTTCCATGTCTGCAGATATCTGACTAGTTCTCAAAATTTATGTTATTTCCTATGATCCTTTCATGAGTTTTCACCTTTTTAGTGCTGTATCTCTAAATACAATTTTTGTATGTCTTCTAACTTTTCTTCATATCCAAGATTAGGAAACAGACGTTCCTTGAAATAGAAAAAGAAGAAGAATGTATCTAATAGAGAATAGTATAGACTATATATATGTAAAAATCAAAAACTATATATATATATTATATAGGTGGGTATATAGATATGCAATATACAATATAGATATACAATATACAATGATTATATACATGTAAAAATCAAAAGGTTAATAATAAACAAATGACAGTTATTTAACTTGCCTTTCAGTAAACTCCTTACAGCTTATTCCATTTGTCTCAAGCATAAATTATAGTATCTCTGATGCTTTTAAGTGTCCATAGCTGGGTAATGAGTTTTTGACAAAACAGTGTCCCCTTCCCACAAAAGAACTTAAACATTTCACACTGCAATTGCAGGCTAATTCCCATGGGGAGATGAAACCTTTTAAGAAATGAAGTGGGAATGTCTCCTTTGACTCTGTTTGAAAAAAACAAAACAAAACAAAACAAACCCCAAACCAAAACAAACAACCCAACACTCCCCCCTCCTCCCAAAAACCAAAAAAAAAAAAACCCAAATAAAAAAAACAACACCCCAAACCTAAAAATTATAATTAGTTCACATAACTAAAAAGCCTAAAATGAAATTACAAAAAAAAAAAAAAAAAAAAAAAAAAAAAAAAAAAAAAAAAAAAAAACCGTTNAAAAAAGTAACAATTCAACACAAAAACTGCTTCAAGGGCATGTCTTAATAGCTGATTAGAACTGAAAGAAATAAATCTTCACACAAAAGCAGATCATTCACTGGCAACAGTTTTCAGGAAGGAAAAGGCACAGTCAAGGGAAGAATTTTGCATTAGCAATAGTTTTTGAGGGAAAAGACATATATACACAGATAATACACATCTTGCATCCTGTCCTTGACCATATGTATCCTCCAGTGGGGCGAGTTCCCTCGTCTCCATCCAAGCAACTGCAGCACTTGTGCCTCCAGCACGTTGATGAGTTGTTATTCCT
The DNA here is from genome assembly GCA_013396955.1 of Regulus satrapa. Classification (NCBI taxonomy): domain Eukaryota; kingdom Metazoa; phylum Chordata; class Aves; order Passeriformes; family Regulidae; genus Regulus; species Regulus satrapa. Next base: position 65,141 of record VWZN01009768.1, on the reverse strand, counting down.
CGGATGAAGCAGCATTGGATCCTGAAGACCAAGGGGCACTCAGTGTTCCCAAAGAGCCACTCAGGCTCCCAAAGACATTTGTCATTGGATCATTAGGGGAAGGACATGGTTTCCCTATTTTTATAATTTGAGGCACATGGAGAGAGACCTGCCTTTGAGCAGAGGAGCCCAGTTCAGCCGACAGCTTGCTGCAGGAGGCTGCCAGTCCCTTCACCAAGAGGTTGTCCACCAAAACGCTGTTTCTGGTCCTCCACACCCAGCAGAGATGTGGTGCAGCTGCAAGATCAGGCTGTGAGGAGGAGGAGGAATGCAGAGGTATGTGCTCTGAGGAGAAGGAATTCCCCCAGGATGTGTGCACCAAAATGGGATCAATCGATACACACAACTGTGAAGAAAGTTGTGAGGCACTGGAACAGGTTATCTAGAGAAGCTGTGGGAATTTCATCCCTGGAAATGTTCAAGGCCATGCTGAATGAGGCTCTGAACAACCTGGTCTGGTGGAAAGTGAGCCTGCCTATGGCAGGGGACTTGAAACTAGATGACCTTTACAATCCCTTTGTACCCAAACCCTCCTATGATTCTACAATCACAAAGAAATCCCATTGTTGTGCTGCCCCCAAGGAGGCTGGTGAATATTCTGTTTGGGCAGAAAACCAGATCACTTTCTGGAAGTTACCTTTACATATTAAAGCCATTTACTGTACCTGGTAACTCTGCAGCAGAGAATCTCTCCCAGAGTGATTCTCCCAGGAGGGATTTACCCAAGATCAAAGCCAAGGTACCTGATGTCTGAGAAAGGAATTGCAGTATTGCTCCAGAGGCACTAAAAGACAGACCCTCAGAGTCACTTAGGCACCTAACTCCTTTGAAATCAAGAAGATCTGAGCATTTCAATAACTGGGCAAAATTTGGACAAGACTGGCTTTCAGTAAGCATCTTCATATTTTGAATTTATAGTACTTCCTCTCTATTTCTCAGACTGTTGTCTTGCTGAGAAAATCTAATAGGATCTGTGGTCAGTTTGTAAAAATACATTTTTTTTTTTTTAAGAGATGTCCTGGTTTTAAATGTCCTTTGAAAAAGAAAGTAGAAAAAGGTTATATTTTCAAATATCTGTCCTCTCTTCCACATTAGAAAACAAAAGGCAAATTATAGTATTGACAAATATCCATTCAAAACCCTGTAGGAAAATGAAGATATGTCAACATATGCAAGAACCTATATTCTCCATATTACATCATGGATGGCCTTAAATTTGTCTGTCTCAAGGTTGTCCTTTGATTGGTATTCAAGTGGAGTGGTAAGTGTGTGCTCTCTAATCCCTGCAACACATGGTAATTTTTTCATTCTCTCTCCGTCTCCACCTGTTCCATGGTCCAGTGGAGGGCTGCAAATCCTATCAGGGGAGTGCAGCACTGCTAAGCCTGCTTCCCTGGCTCCAGTCCATCACATGTGCACTCAGGCTGCAGAGCACCGAGCCAGCTGCAGCCCAAGGATCATGTTATCAGATGACGGATGGCTTCATATCAGGTGTTTAAACTGACGAGCTGCCCCATCTGGTAAATGATTTGGGAAGTCTGGCCTTGCTTGATGAATGGGGAAAGTGACAATGCCAATCAGTGTGACCCCTGCAGCTTCCCTGCTGCCGGCCCAACAGCCACAATCAAGTATATCCCACTGGTTTACTTTTTCAATCCTATTGTCACTCTACTGAGACCTACTGTCACTAAATTGCCACTAAATTATACCATTAATCCAAATATTTTCCTTGTAAAAACCTTCACAAAATGCATACTGCACCTTCAGCAGTGTTGGAAACCAGATTAAGTTGACAAAAGATGATGCAGTTATAGATGCTGGGCAGGTCTGTTATAGATGACTCTGGCGTGCAGGCCAGTGATACAATTATTGAGGCACTTTTTCTTCCTCCCTTGAAATTCAAAACTCATGGGGCTGAGCATCAGACATTGAGGGGAGATATAATGTCTAGATTCTCTTCTGACTCTGATTCAGAAAATCACATACACTTAAAGCACGTGACAAATCCCCTCTAACTTCAGCAAAGCCATATTAATTGCCATCAGCTTGAGACCCAGTCCTCAGTATCTTATTAAAATACTCATGCAAAATATATGATTGAAAACTAACACTGTGTAAAATTACTACTGAAATACCATTTCATGATGTGGTATTTAATGCATATTTAAAAATAAAAATAATTTGGTCTTTGTTTAAAATATTATTTTATTACTTAAGTATGTGAAGTATAAATTACATAAACACAGGAGCTGCACTTTATTTCAGTGTTAAATTTTCATCATGTACTGTATGTGTTTGGCAGTGTTGCACACTGGCTACTTATCATAACAGAGATCAAATAATTGAGACAGGGCACAATACACAGAGAGTACAAAAACAACAAGGCAAACATCAGCAGCTACCTCAAGTATTTATCAGCCTGTGCATCTTTACATTTACTGTGGATCACTCCTGATCATTCTTTTGTGTAGCATAGTATGCTTTCATGAATTTGAATGCTCCTGGATGTATAGAGAGACTGTACAACATGATTTATGTTTTGCTACATTGTGCAACACAGTTTTATCACTGAATCTGTGGCTAGCATTTCAGTTTTATTGGTTATCTTTGCATACATCTGCCTCAGGTAAAATTCTATCATACTCATGACACAAGGAATGTATTTGGGTTTTTTTCAGCTGTTAACCACAAAACGAAGGAGGCAGAAGAAGATAACTTTCATATGTCACAGAACAGTGACATGCATTGTTCCTATTGGCATACACACATATTCGGGGGTTCATTGTACTTACCTTAACCATGTAATATGTCATAATCCTATGAGAATACAGACTTTGCATTAAGAAGATCATTGGGATTTAACTAAATGAGAGAGGTGGCAAGGTTCACTTGTTATGCAGCAATCAGGTGAGCTTTTTCTTGCATCTCTCCCGAGAGCAAAAGAGAAGTTTTGGTGCTCTGATATCCTTATTCTACTTTGTCTGTCCTTTTCTTCCTGGTAGCGACATTGCAGTGCATAATGGCAAGCCTAACACTTGCCTTTCCCCAGAGACAGCTGAAGGTACAGAGTGAGAACTTGCATGAATTAACAATGAGAGTCTCAATATTTACCGGGAGACCCTCAACATATTTTCAGAAGGAAGTTTACAGCCCAATGAGAAGGAAAAGAGAATGCTATTTTACCTCATTCATCTTTCACCCTCCTTTCCTTTTACAACTTCATCAGACTTTAAGAGATTTTAACAGCCATAAGACCTGGTCTAGGATTGCAGGGTCCTGAAAACAGGCAGCAATTTAATTTTGAGTTTTGGGTACACAAGGAACACAGAAGCCTCTGTGAAATTATTTTTTGTAAACAAAGACTACGTAAGAGTAAAAAATAACATATAGTCGTTTTAAAACTGATTTGTATGCACAATACAAAAGTATAAATGACTTCAGCAAGATTTATTGATTCATGTCAAGGCATCATTACTTTTCAAAGTGTGAAAAATGATCATATATTTATGACCTGCCGACTGAAGCTGTTTTGTGAATTAGCAAAAGCTCTGGAGAGGAGCAGCCTAATTGCATTATCATAGAATCAGAGATGGTTGTCAATTTCCCCCCATTTAGCTTTTCTCCTTTAGTTTGTTAAAATGAAGGTGCCATACGTTGGTTGAATTCACTAATACCCTGATGAATGAGGTATTTTCCCAATAGGCTCACTACGAGTATAAACAGTGAATTAGGGATGATAGGTCATCAATCATATCTCCTTCAAACAGATCTTTGCCCTGAGATTATTTGTTATATATTAAGAGCACTTACAAAGTTATCATAGAAAACACTCTGATGAAAAGACACTAAGTTGACCTTAATTCCCGCTTATGGGCTTTGTAAGGCAGTTTGTTTGTTCAGATTGATATCCCTCTGCGATGGCATACTAATATCTAGTTTTTTATTTTCTCAATTAACAGTCTTTGTTCCTTTTACCTTTTGAATTATACATAATTTTCATAGTATTCCCTTTTAATGTATCTGTACTCCATGGCTGAAATTCATTACCTGCCCTAAATTTTAAGTGAATATTTTCATGACATTGAGGGTGTTTCTGGATTTCAAGAGCTATGCTGGTTACCATTTTTATAGGAAACTGCCATTCACGCTGCTCTTTGGAAAGGTATTTAATCATCATCGGGGTAGTGTCTGTGCACACACTGTACTGTAAGCAAGCGTTTCATCTCCATTGATGAGCACCAGCCCCTGGTGGAAGCTAAGCATATGTTTAAGCAGTGTCCTGGCTGGAGGCACTTTCCTGGATGATATCCTTAATTTAAACCAAAAAAAGGTCAAAGGCAATCTATAATTCAGAGTACCTTTCACCTCCTGCAATGTGACTATGGCTGGCTCCAGCTGTGATGCTGAGTCAGTGGGGGAGGCAGAGCAGGAATTCATCTGTAATTGCGTCCTGCGACCAGGGCTGCATCACGTGAGGCCCCATAACAAGCTGTGCTAATAATGTGCTAACAGATGCGGGAGGGCTTCTGCTCCTACTCCCAGCAAATCTATGACTTATCATGCTTATTAAGCTGGAGGTAAATTTGCCCTTCAAAAATGCACATCCAACACCCACTGAAATCAGCAGGAGCACAGTGCAGCAGGGCTGGTGTCAGCGTTGGCTCAGCCTGTTCCTTTCCCTGGCCGATTCCGAAGCTTCCCCGTCCTGTCCCTTTGCGTTCCAGCCAGGAAGGTGGTACACCGGGCAAGCGTGGAGGAGCAGAGTGACAAGTGATGCTTCCTTCCCCACGCACCAGGTGCTCCCAGCATACACAAAGTGCTGCTTTTTGGGAGGTGCTGGGCCAAAAGCTGTGCTACATGTTCTGCAGTCCTCAGCGGAGCAGCTTTCCTAACGATTTGTTCGGATCCTCACCCACTAAAATGAAATGTACCAGGCACAGCAGCATGAGGGCACAGCGGGTAGACTAGAGCAATTATAACAATCTTAGTGCTGGATTTGTAGGGTATTTGCATCCAAAGGTTAGGAGCTTTACACAGTCACTGCCTTTACCATGGAGCAATGCAGCCAGTACTTCAACAGTGAGCTGTCTGTACTCTGGAAACTGGGCCAGAAGGGAAAGGATCCTTCATTTACCTCCTCGATGTGCAGTTACTCATGTTGACAGAAAAGTTTAAAGCTCTGACACTTATTTAAGAGCTGAAATTGTATTTCAATTTTTTTTTCCCATCATAGGCTTTCAAACGTGGCTGTAGCCTGCACACTTACACTTACACAGCCTTAACTTGAATTGTATGGCCTTATTTAATTCCCTCTGCACAGACTCTGGCTGGAATATTTTCAGAGTTTAAAGTACTAGAGAGTCACTTATAAGTTGGCTACATCGAAGTGCATTTATGGAAATCTTTTTGCTTGTATATTAGGAACATATCTTCCACTGCTCTTCCTAATTGCAACACCATGGGCACCTTTCTGAGAAGTCTCAAGGATTCAGTGAAGACCATCAAATTACAGACATGCGTTTGAATCCTATTAATATTTGTATAAGCAAACCTTCATTCACACACATGTTAAGGAGACCCCAAGGATTGCTAATACAGTGTGTGCAAGTTCTGACTCACCTCGATGCTTATGGATAATTTTCCCCATTAGCTAACACCTCCAACACACGAACCTCTGACTACCAAAATGATAAACGTTGTGGAGAGAAAAAAAGAATGATTCCTGGACTGGAGCAAAAATCCCAAGGAAGGCAAAATGTTAGCGAGATTTTAAAGGAAATTTGTCTAAAGAAAGGTGGGCTCTTGCATAAATTAGACTTTCTGTAGGCGAATTTTACCACGCGTGTGACTCCATGGTCATGGGGAATTCTTTTTTGAAACAAATTCTTAAGAGACTTTGCTGCATTCGTATTTCCACAGGTGTTGCAGGGCTGGGATCATGAACAGGGTTCAGATTCGCTGGTCAGCAGCTGGAACTCATTGTTATTATTCAGCAGGCTAAAGGATGAGTCAAGGAGATGTGATAAGGTCTGGAAGATAGGGGTAAGTGCTCAAACAAGCCGGGGGAGGGGATGGCGCAGTGCTGACTGCCCCTTTCTACGCTGAACATTGTGTCGGCTCTTAACAGCCTTTAACATTCACGGTGAGACTCTAAAGACGGAGAACAGCCTTAGGGAAGAATTGTAGGTCTTTCCTGAGGTTAGTGTTTCCTTTGAGAAAAAGCAGGGAGATTGAGGAGAATGGGGAAGTTGTTACTGTAAAAGCAACGTAAACTGAAGTGGGCGATTTCTAATTGAACAACGGGCGGTCCTGTTTTTATCAGTTTATGGTACCGCCTGTTTTTGTCTCCATGAGCACTCTTCTTTTGTCATTCAGCTATATAATCACCACCTTTTGTAAGATAATCACAGATAATTAACTTTGTAACTGTTCTTGTCCTGTAGACCGGTAATTGCTGGTCTCTGAATCAGAGATCTAGGAGGCTTCTCAGATAAAGGAAGATATGATCTAGCTGTAATTTCAAGTTTTTGACAACTGATTGAGGGCAAATTGTTTTACACAATTTGTGGTGATGTATTTATGGCAATTCTCTCTTTGGTAGTGGGTCTGAAAGGTTAGACTGCAAATGAACCACACTTCCGAAAATGCATCGCTCAGAGTAGTGAGATCTGTGCAAGCTTATCAGGCAGGACATTTAAATTCTGCTACTTTTTTGCTCTTCATAACTTTGATTTACTCTTAGATGTACTTCACTGGGGGGCAAGTGGAACAAGACAAGTCTGAATAAAGAAAATTGCTACATCAGTTCAGAACAAAACCACACCTTACCCAGTCAGCGCCTGAGAGTAAGCTACACACCAGCAGTTGCTTGAAGAAGTGGAAAAAAACCCCCAACCAACAAAACAAAAAAACCCCAAAACTAAACAAACAAACAAAAACTCATGGCAAATGCAGTGATATGTTCTTAGGATATGTTCCTGGCCTCCAAATATCTATCTCAAGAGCATTTTGAGATTCAGGTATAGTACTTTAATTAGACAATTTATGATGAGTTTTTAATGCATCAAACATGGATGAATGTGATGTTTTCACATTCCCTCTGTGATCTAGAATTATACAATTTGGACATAAATTTTATGTGAGACCATGTTCATTTGTTTGCTGTTAACTTCCTGATGCCTCCATTACTGCCTCTCATAAGATATCCTATATGAATTAGGGAATATTTGAAACCAGTGCTAGGAATCAGGGAAAATAAAAACAGACTATCTGCAATGTTTGTAAACTGCTGTAGTTATCGACACATAAAGCTCTTTGTTCACAAATATTTAAAAAAAAAAATTAACAACATGGCAGAGAAAACATGGCAAATCAAAGCATTTTATATTCAATAACTGTGCCTTAGTATAAGTTAATAAAGGTTTCTCTAAGTATGTAATTTGTATTCATACTTTTTATTATTACAGGCAGAAGTAATTTTTGTCAGAGTCCATAATGCTGAAGGTAACAATCAGGAATACCTATATATCAAGTTAGAAATTATCACTTTGCTTGAATTAAATTTACTTGGGTTTAATTGAATAATAGCAGAAATTGCTCAGGTAAATGGCAAGTCTTCATCACCTGGAACCTGGCCTGCGTCTCTTGAGAAATAATATAGTCTGGTCCAACTACAAGTTGCTGAACTACACATACAGCATTTATTTAGTGAAGTTATGGTACGTGTGTCATGCAAGAAACTAGATTAGATCATTCTGATGGTCTTTTCTTGCCCTAAAATAAATTGAATCTATAATAGAAAGCTGTCTTCGTTCAGGTTAATAATCATCAGCTGAATTTTGCCAATCTACACCTGATGAGGGTCATGTATTTCAGGGGAATTGTTCACCATTCTGTGCACTGGGAAAGATTCAGACCCATGTTGATGAATGTAGTGCAAAAGTGGTTTGAATAATGAGAGAACACACTGTCTGAAACTACTTGGTGACTTATACATAGTATATTAAATATATGAAGTACCATGGTAAAAAATACTTTTCTCCCCTCTTTGGCCAGTATCCATAAAGCTCAAAACACTATTGTGAGGAGTTCAATTGGCCCAGGAGGGCAGGAATGGAAAACCTGTGCCCCCTCCCCAACATGTACCAGTGTCCACAGCATCTTTCTCCATCCTCCTCAGGGACAGCAGAGTGGCAACCAGTGGAAGAATTAAAATCACACCGACATTGCTTATATGCCTCCAAATCCCAGAGCTGTTCAGACTGTGATTAAATGTCCCAAGACGGAATTCAACACCTGGCTGAAAAGTTTTGCACCTGGCTTCAGTGCTCGATTCTCATATGAAGAGGAGCTGAGGGAACACACCTTGGATTTCTTCCAGCACTGCCTTTCAGAGTACTCCTGTGTGCAAACAGAAACCAGAGGTCAGCAAGCAAAGAAAGCATCACTGCCACCACAGACACTGCCAGGTGGGGTGATCCTGTCTGCATCTGTCAGTGGGGCAATCACTTTATCACTGCTGACTCTGGAGGAAATGCTAATGGCTGAAGGCTTTTGTGTCCCTGCTGGACCCCTTTCCCCATTCCATAGTGGGCTACCCTGGCTGTTGTGCTAAGACAGTATTTTGGGAAGAAGACAGACTCAGAAATTTGCAACAGGAAATCACGTCTCTTAAACCACCCCTTAAGGTATTTAGGATGGAGGCACTTTTTAACACAGATCAATGCACTGTTCTCCACCAGCTGACTGCCAAGAAAGAAGTGCATATTACAGCTGGAGAGAGAGGAAACAACTGGAATGGGAGGGGTGGAGGGAAACCTTGCAAGCTGGTTCTCAAAGAAGCATCCCTGATCCTGCGGTTCTGCCACGCTCAATGATAAACAAGACATCTGTATAGCAGAACATTGTCACAGGATCAGGATTTCCTATTTCAAAAGTAACCATCAGCTTAGCCCCATATTTATTTTAAGTACCTCAGGTTTGCCCTGGTGTTCATGTAGCAGCAGCAGCAGTTAATTTTCCTGTGACAATGTTCTATTCTGCTGACATTATCTCTTAAATATAAGACTATTCTATTAAGGTGGATGAATTGAATTTCATTTCCTCTCACTTCAAATAATGGCATTCTATTCACATCACTTTCAGTTCATCATAGCAGAGTATGGACTTTTGTTAGAGGCTGGTACCTGCTAATGCTGTTACAGCAAGGGTAGAGATTTCCATTTTAAATCCTCTTTTACGGTGTTTTAAATCAGCTAGAAAAGTTCCCTCCAAGATGAAACCTGGCACCAGGAAAAAAAAAATTTAAATGGAAGTTAAGAATGATTTGGCTTGGTTGTTTTAAATATCTTTCAGTTGTATAAATAAATGGAAAGTTTATCAGTTCAAGACATATTTAAAATTCCTATCAATCAGCATCTCTTCAGCTCAATGATATAGTTTGACATTAGTTCATAATGTATTCTAATTGCTTTTTCTATTATGAAAAATAGCAAGTTCTTAAACTTTGGAGAGTGTGCCTTCTACATGTCAAACAACTACTTTACATAAAGGGTTTTGCCACACATATTCTACATATGGTTTTATCCCAAAGCAATGTTAAAAATAACATATTAATAAATCTGCCTTAATTCATGCTTTCATGGTAAACTTTTAACACTTATGAAACAGCTGTTACAGTCTTTTTTTTTTTTTTTTTTTTTTGTGCTATAACAACTCCCTGTTTAAAAGTCATTATGTAACCTGATTTGGACCAACTCCTCAATCAGAACAAGGAGCAAACAAGACAACACAGCAAAGCACTCTGTTCTCCAGGCAAAGTGGCTGGGCTGGATGACCACAGTGTCTGGAGATATGGCAGCTGCTGGCTGTCTCATCTCTGGCTCCCCTCTCATCTGCATGTCCCTTTCAGGCTTTTATCTCTGAAGCAAATGCATTCTTTAAAGCACAGTTTGCTGCATCACCCCTAAAGAAATCCCTTTGTAAGGAAACCGTGTCACAAAACCAGAAAGAAATTTTTGGGTGTAGCAAATTCTCCTCAATCTTAATACTAGCAAAAGATACACCATTTTACCTGCAGAGAATATAGACATGTTTTTAACAGTTCTGTTTTTCAGAAAACACGTATATTTTTCTGATACTTCAGATATTTCTGAATTATGTTTGCACTCATTGTTTTTTGAATATTCATTGATCAGTAGAAATGCCCACCTACTCTGCTTATATTTTCACAATCCCTTTCATTAAACACACAGCTTTCCCTGGACCTCAGAAAGCATGGAACTGAGGCCCAAACATACACACACATGCTACATCACACTAAAACTCACACAAGACATGGATTATAACAATTGCACATTATTTTAATGTGCTGCAATAATGAGAAAAACATTAACACACATTGGGCTCAGAGATTTCACTGATTTCCAGCCTGAAGGCTGGTAATTTCCTTACTCCATGTTTCTAAGTGGTAACTGACCTGAGCAGGCATCTTCTTTCAGGATACCCATTTCAGGTTAAAAGTCAGTCTTTATCCACCAGTTGTCTAAGTTAAATTACTTTACAGGTATTTCAGGGGTTTGGTGTCCCACTGAGGTGACCAGGAAAGCAAAACACATCTTCCACAAAAGTAGAGTGAAGAGCAATACACGTATTAACCAGCAGAAAAAAGTTTTATTGCAAAAAACATCCAGTAAATTAAAAGAGATTAACTTTAGAGCAGTTCCTATCAATATGGTTGGTCTCTCCAAGCAATCAATATCCTGGCTTTCAAACACTGTGAAGAAGGAATTCTTTCCATTTATGAATTCACAAATGTGGTGTGAAGAGCAAAATGAGACATAGATAACTCATGAATTGTCACTGAACATTTTAGGAAACCAATTCATGAAATTTTATTCAAATCCTTCTGTATGGTTTCCTGTCTTTTGGTTCAGCATTGTCTTGCTCAATCCTTTACACCAGTGTCACAAACTGTTCTACCTGCATTGAACTCCTCCCCTACATACTGAGCTATCAGAAATACCAAGCTTTCAGATAGCTGTAGCAATGTGAATAGTTTGCATGTGAGACATTCGCTGTGCCAGGAACCTGTTAGAAAAGAACCCTTCAGCACTCTGTCACTAGATGTACAACACCAGCCACATCAACCCTCTGCCGCTGACTGATGTGCAAGTATAAGCTAACTCAAAACAATTTCTGTATGTGATTTTTGACATTAGCCTCCAGTTTTCAAGATCATGCCTGACCTCTGCAATCCCTTTTGTAATTTTTTAATATCCTTGCAGAAGCCTGTTTTTGCTAATCACCAGAAGAATAACATACTTGTCTACATGGCTACACAATACCTGAAAGGAATGAAAGCATGAGAGAAAAGCAACTATAATTTAATTTTATTCCAAACATACAGGATCTATAATTGGAATTCAGAGTATACCCACTAAAATATCTCCACGCTAAGCAGCTGTCATATGGCAGGGGGGACAATAGCAACGTGGTGTGTGTACTACTACCAGAGTAGCTCAGCGTAACATTCTACATATTTAAGAAATATCCAAAAATCACATAGAAAATTGAACTGCAGTCGTGCCCAAATGTCTTAATGACCATAAGAGGGGACTGCACACATGGATAAGAGATGCCTAGGTGCAATTCCAACTCCTAAGTAATTACATGAAAAATTTTTCCCTCTTTAGGCAAAAAAGCTTGCCTACATAGGAAAGAGAGTGTAAGAGGTGTCATAATAGGGTCACACTGCAAACCAACCTATAGAATGTTCCCAGGTTTGTAGAAATTTTCTGACCTGAGAATGAACACAAAGGTCCTCAGGGTAGGTCTTGGGAAAGTGACCAGTGTGGGCTGAAGTGCTTGAGAGCTTTTGCAGTGGAGAATGAGCATGGCTATGTCTATTGGGTTATTAACAAGAATAGAAATGAACATGAACCAGCCATGGTGATACTGCAGTTCATGTGTTGCAAGAACCAAAATCAAAACCTTTACATGTCATCCATACACTATGAAAGACATGGAGGCCTTTAGTCCCTTTTCCAGGAAGGCAAATGATGTAACAAGTAACAGGTGAATATATATCTGTATCTATATCTATATCCATATATATAATATGACTGACTTCAAGGATGGTGTGTACCATCTTGTGATTTGAGAGGGTGTGGAAAGGCAACAATTTCTTGATCTAAGAAAAGGTGCAAGTGAAAGCACTGGGGTTAGTATAAGAACACATGCTGCTGGTAAAATAAGATGTTCATGGCATTGGGGGTCAGATGTGCTGACACTTTTGAGATCAGTTGATTGTGAAATTGCTGCATTAAAATTTCAGAAGAAGATGTGTAAAGTTAAAAAAAGATAAATCCATCTTCACTTTCCTAGCTTGAGCAGTTTAAGAGATGCTCAGCTGTGACTAGAGAGGAAAGCATGCCAACTTTTCAGCGTGTGTGTGCACATTTCTTTTGCTCATAATTAATAGCCCCTGTGCTTGCTAAGTTTTTGGAAAGCAGCTCGCAGCCTACCTAGGTAATGCCTTCTGACAACGTTTTGAAGATCAGTTATGTCATATGGCTGCCTTTTAGAAAAAAAATTGTAATGCATAGCAGTGCCATATGGCATCTCTGAAGAATCAGCCGGATTGGACAGACATTCATTGGATAAAGTCCCACAGCACTTGGAAAAGAATGTAGTCCTGTTGCCAAAATGTGGCCTTTGTTAATCTCCTAACTATTATTGTGCAGAAACCAATTCATCTGTATTAATTATAAACAAATTTTAATTACTTCAGTAAAAGCTCATTATACAAATATCTAATGCCAAACAAGCTGCCTTAACCCTTTGTGAGACTCCAAAGAAATCTTTAGATGTTTGATGGTGGGTGTTCTGTGAAAAGCTGAAATTTCAGCAAGAGTACAGAGTACGATTTTGTGACATTATGTTTTCCCCTCTTCATATTTCATATTGTATGTGCATTTTACAGACTCTATCAAAATAGTGTCTGTGGCTATAAAAGACCATTTACAACTCAAATCTGAGAGCACATAACTGAATCTGACATTTTCTATTGTTTAAGATTTCAAAGTAAAATATAGTCCATTTTAAAATTGCAATGACTCTCAGTGGCATGAATAATGTGACAAACTGTGACCCGTTCATAGTAAAGCATTCAGCACTGTCCAAGCACACTTGCAGTTTTTCTGTCTGGCTTGCAGCCCTATCATCAACCAATCCACCTGAGATGCAGGGGAATGGTGTTTGGGGGTAGCTCAGGAACCACCATTGATTCTGTAGCCTGCACCCATGAAGAAGCTTTTGAGTCTGTTCTTTCTCACGGGAATGTGTGTTTTACAGTAAAGTTAACCAAAACATTGAAATTGGTTATACTCATGAAGTCTTTGTGTACAATTTTCATTTGCTATTCATGCATAGAGATTTGTCCTCTTTAGCTTGGATCCTTCCATTTGTTGGAACTTTTTTTTTTTTTTTGCAGTGTTCCTAAATACAACACAGCATGCCCTAGGCATTGGCCACCAAAAAGGGTTCCTCTAATCTCACTTTGGGATGGGTGGGCGGTAATGCTCTTCACTGTAATTTGGCTACCTTCAAGAAATTATGTAGGACTCCGAGAGGTTAACCCACTCAGACTGGTCTGTCACATGACATTAACACAACGGGCCCAAGGTCAAGAAAACACAAAATGGGACCCTGGAGTTTTGCCATGAATTTCAGCTGCATGTGAAACCGAAAACTCAGTGAAGAAAAGAAAAACTTTCTTAGTTTGAGGTCAAAACCATCCAACCTGTCTTAACTCTTGCAGTCTTAAATCTCTCCAGACTTGCTGAAAAATTGACCTATCTTAATGAAACCTACAGGAGTTTGACATACTGAGGGCTACAAAATACATTTTACAAATATATATGTATTTTCTTATTTCACAGGACTTTTCCTATCAGACAGCATAATTTAAAAAAAAAAGCAGGAATTTTTGAATAATATGTGAACTTAAGTGCTATCTCTGGTTTTATTTCACCATATCAACCATTTTGTTTTAACAAACATTCCAAGCAATATTCAGATTTGGACCTCAATAGCTTAAAACCAATAGAAATAATTCATGCCTTCTTCCTATCTCAAACTTTAGAATTCCTGCTTAAAAAATAATTCTGTCTCCCTCTAATTTTCCTGCTTTTGCATTATTAGCACAAATATTGTCATGAAAAGTAATTCCAGGGTAATTAATATGTAGTTTATCTCTTCGTTTGAGACTGTTGGTAATGTTATCTCCAATCATCAAGCTGAAGTATCCCTTCTCTATATTAAATTGACAGCAACATGCTCATGGCTCTGTGTGCGAAGGCCTTCTGACCACTGTGTGGCCTTATGACCAAAAAATCATCTTATACTCAATGAAGAGTCTTTAACATTAAGGACCATGAATTCCAATGGCCCATGCAAACTGTTGAGCAAAGATGTTCTCTGGCATAACATTCTGTTTTCCTGGAAATCACTGACTGAAATGTGTAGAGAGCTAATTTCTTCTCCTTAAAAGACAGAGGGAAATCACAGAAGGAGAAATATGAAGCGGACAGTTTTTGCTAAAAGCTTGTAAATCCCCTACACTCCTAGGAAAACATATCTCATTTTACATACAAATGCACCGGCATCTTAGAGTAAATAAAACCTGAGTAACAAATGCTGAAATTCAGGGACTTCCAAATATAAAATTGTCATAGGTAGCTTCTTGGTTTTTATGGGAAATTTTCATGTGAATTAAAAATTAACATGGATATTGATAAGTAGAAGCCTAAACTAGATAAAATAGATAAAGTAGAAGCCTAAAATTAGATACTTGTGACATACTGTAATACCTCATTATTATCTGGGTACTCAGAGATCCTAACTACGAAGTCCTCACTGAAGTAATATTAATATTATGTATAAATTTTATACATAAAGCAAGAAAGCTGGTTTGGTTGGATTTTTTGGGGGGTTCTTGGTGTTTGTTTGTTTGTGTTTTTTTTTTTTTTTAATACGGATTTATGTATCTTTAAAGCTATTTTATGTAGATTTAAATGAACACAATAATCCTACTGAAATAAATAAAACACTTTTGCAAGGGGAAGATGAGGAACAAAAGATTATTTTCCAATTCCAATTAGTTTCCTTCCCAGAGGTTCTAGATAGCTCATTTTATTTCAAGTAAGTTATGTAAAGAACAAGTTTTCTTCACATCCGGAATAAAAAGCATGGAAGCAGAAATTCTTATTACTGAAAAATAAAATATGCTGTAGAAAATGTATGCTTGAACATCTTAAATTACATTTTATGTTTTGCCTACTTGGTCTTTTTTCCCATTATCTCTTACAATTAGGCCTTAGTAAATTGAGGGTTACAGTCAAAAACAGCAAGGAAGAATCATGAAGCTGGCAGAACTGACTGTGCAAGTAGCCAGAGCATCTGTTTCAAAACAGTGCCATGAAATGAAACTGCAGGGAAGAAAACGCATCAAGGAAAGAGATGCATTATCAAGAAACCAGTGGCAGTCAAGAGGAAAAAGCCAGAGAAACCCAAATTGAAAGTGATACAAATTTTGGTGCCACAAAAACAGGTAACAGGTTTTGCACTGACTGGCAAGGTTAGACTGGCCTGGACTTGCTTGGAAAATGTCAGAAGTGAGAAGCACCTATCCTACTACTATTAGAACAGGCATGTTCTGAAGCAGACAAAAATCCCTTATTGGTAAGCTCTGCCTGTTTTTTGAGCCTTCCAGATCCTGATCAGAGCAACTCGTAGGACTTGCATGGAATGTGGTTTGGAGAACTTTTTTTGGTGCTTGTCTTTGTATTGTATTAACTGTGTAATAGGCCAAAAAAGTTAACCAGGAGAAATTAAGGGCAGCCATCAATAGTCCGAAACCAACTGAAATTTCATCAAATGTAGCAGGAAAAGCTAATCTGGGAAAGTAGAAAGATACTTCTGATTTTGCATGTCAGAACCAGACTATCCTTCTGTGCTTGTGTAGTGTTGCTGAGAACAAAATACCAAGGGAATATTCAAAAAAGTAGTAGGAGGGTTGCTGCCATGCTGTATATGTATAATGGAGCCTGGGGACAGGCTGGGATATCACCCTTCTAAGGAATACTGCTGTTTCCCTTTATGAGCCAAAGGAGCTGGGACTTCTAATGGTAACAAGCTTCAGTATTTGTGTCAGACCACATTCAACATGCTTTTATACTAACAGCTATGGAGCACTCTATGATGCACCTTTGTGTCCTAGGTTAATAAAAACTTCAAAAGGAAGCTGATAAAAATA
>VWZN01009768.1:35810-48767 GCA_013396955.1 Regulus satrapa | reverse complement strand
AAAAAGAGGGTTAAAAAAAAAATGATTTTAATTGTTTTTTTTTTTGGGGGGGGGGGGGGGGAACCACCAACAAACCTAGCAATATGAACCACTGTACTCTTCTTGGCTTTTAATATCAAGCAATTAGCATTACTTTAAAATTTACCACAGCCCAAATTAATAAGAGGTTCATTCAAAAATTCTTTAAGGCTGACTGATTAATACCCTGGAAAGAAACCATTTCTGCCTAGTGCATGAGACTATTTTAATTTCTGTGATGGTGCAGTTCCTAAGCTCATGAAGAGGTTTGGAGAGGTTTCCAATGTCGATAATTTTACAGTAGGACAGGCTCAGTCTGAAGTAAAATGTGGTCCCACCTAGCAGCCAGTGATCCCTTTGGGTTTATGGCTCTGTGTTGATGCCCTTTCCTTACAATGATGAACTTGCACACATGTTGCAGAGTAGGTTTTGATTTACTGGGACTTACAGAAGGTATGCAGCTTTGCTGAGATCTTCTTTCAGTGGGAAGAGGAGCTGATAGCTCGTGACTATTAAAGTCTGTCACTGAGAGAAGAACTGGATTCCTCCTCCGTGGTTCTTCCTTGGGAGCTATCATTAGACTGCATTTGTTGGGTGGGGATGGGGTGGGAGGCCAGCTATGCTGCCCAGGGCTGGGAGCACTGCACTGCTCCAAGGCTGATCCCTTAGCCAGTCACCTTCTGGGTGTTGTGGCCCTTGTTCACACTGTGCTGCTGTTTTCTCACTTGCATATTTTTATTTAATACGAAGAACACTGGTGAAAATCACTAGGTAAGAGCAGAGAACTATGATAATGGCTAGGGAATCTGAGAAAATATTTGAATTGTTAAATACCATGATCATACACTTTATAACATGGTACCATCATAAACATTTTGTTCTTACCTGAAAACCTATGAATCACTTCTCCTCATTTTTGTTATTACCAAGAACTATAGTTGCCACAAACCCAGATCTATTCTTGATTCTTTTTTAAAGAAACTATGCTTGCCAATTCTGCTGAGTGGTTGAAAAAAGCACACAACTCAAAAATAGTGTATTTGATAGTGTGAGAAGCCTTTGAAATGATCTGTGGTATTTTTGCTACAGATAACCATCCTATAGAGTTGCATAATGATATCCAAATAGTGAAACCAGTTTTCCAAGTAAGACATTGAGTTAGTCTGGAAGAATGACCCACCCTGTGTAGGAAGCAAATATGTACAGAAATAAAAGAGGCGACAGAGTTTTTCTTATCCCTTGTTGTAATTTTAAGTTCCATACTTACACAACATGAGTAGAGAAAACAATGGAGGGAAATGAAGGGAACTCCAAACTCCCTCTACTGGGAAGAACCAGAAGACCCACTCTGGACATCGTTCCTTGTATTTTTGTACATGCATTTACTGTTGCTTTCTCTGAATATTTTTTTTTCTTTTTTTTTTTCTTTTTTTTTTTTGGGTCATATTTCAACATGCACAACATGTGTGACTGCAGGTGCTTTTGTGTGCTGAGACTGTGGGTGGTGTAAATCTGGCTATTATGACAAGTTGGCTCTGCTGAGGTCTGGCTCTCAGCAAGGAAACAAGATTACTGTTGGATGAACTGAGGGCACCCTTTTGACTTTATCAAAATTGGTGGAGCAAGGGCCCACAAAGCCAAGAGCAAGGCCACGGCAGAGCAGAAGCGGCAATGGTCTTTTTGAGATTCTATAAAGATATAAATCCTGTCAAGGAGGAGGATCCCCCAACCTGCAGTGGTAGCAAAAGCACTGGGCTCCATCCCATCTGACTGTGGACTGCAGAGTTGAAAAGCTCCACCTTCTCTGAGTGGATTCACACTAGGGTGTGCTTTGGAAGGACATTTCTGTGAGAGCAGTGGGGTCATTCCTAAGTATTCCTGGCTGATATAGGAAATTAAGGTTTTTGGCAGGTAGGTTTGTTCTTAAATTGCTGTGACCTTGACACTGAGAATCTAGTACAGTCTCTAACCAATATGTTGGCATATAAACTGGAGCAGATTTTATATTTCTGATTAAAATACAAGTATGACTTTGATGACTGACAAGAAATGCTTTTTCTCTTTCCCTAAATCTTGTATTCTCTGTTACCCTGATTCTCATGGGAAATATAAGGGCTTGGTAATACGGAGAAGCACTTGCAAATACAATGAAGCAAGTTTAATTTCCTAATTCACAAGGCCAGAAGTATGAATATGATTATAGGAAGAGATGTAAACCACATGATAGATTTTTAAAGAAATACCATCATGGCAAACTGAACATTGTCCCATCATAGCCACTGGTCTCTAGAAGTTTCACCTTTGGAACAGAGTGGCTCTCTCTGCTTTTTTGCACTGTTTTATGACAACATATCAGAAACTTATTATTTAAAAAAACACAATGCTCTTTGGATTTCCAGACCTTTGAATTAATGTAATCAAATGGCATGTGTGAAACTAATAGTACAGAAAACTTAGCACAAGGAGTGATGAAGTACATGAAGAGTGGTGATGTACATGTTAGCATATCCATTTATCCAATGTGAAGTCAAGTGGAAATTATTTATTAATAATTTGTCTTTTTAAAGGAAGGTGATGCTAAGATGTTGCCCTTAACATGTTTGATAAGCACATTCTGATGTGATTTAAGTCTTTAGATAGACTCAAAATGAATACAGAGAGCCTTGCAGCTTTGATACCAGCAAGAACGAAGACATCAGAGAGTGCCTGATATGTAGAATTGTAAAGAACTGACAAATACAACTCACAGAAATCTTACAGTTAAAAGCCAAGGTAAATTTTTTAAAATGTAGGATAAGTGGCACAGCAATAATAACTTATGAAGACGGAAAGCTTCTATGAGAGAAAGAAAGGGAGGGAGGCAGGGAAGGAGGGAGGAAGGGAGGAAGGGAGGAAGGGAGGGAGGTAGGCTTGATGTCCCCAAGTCAAGGAAATGTGACAGAACCAACACATACACAAACCAGAGATCCCAGGGTGACTGTCCATCAGATGAAAGAAGATCACAGGAAGATCTCACCCTCAAGTGTACAGAAGGATTGAATGCTCTCAGGCCCATCCTTATTTTAAGCTGTGCTTTTCCTTTACTGTGAATTAGGGAACTCAGTCATCAATACAAAGTAATTGAGGACAGATAAGCAGATGAAATATAAAGAAGCCAGTGCTGCCAAGGCCAGTTTTGGTTTCCTTGTCCTGATTTCCCTGGGGACAGCGACTATAGTTTCCACTTTGCTTTGGTGACAAGGGATTAGTCTGGTCTCAAGTGTTTCAGTTGGACTCCTTGGCTTTAAACAGCAAAAAGACGAGACAGGTCTGGGATATGAGCAATTTGAAATTATTTACAGTGTAGTTCAGGAGAAATGTGGAAGTAGTCTGAAAAGAATTCCTTATGTCTTCATTGTGAACAGTGAAAAAGAAATCCTCTCTCTTAGCTTTTTTATTTGATTTTTCTTTCTATATGAGTCTAAGTATCTAAGGCTACACTGAAGAACCCCACAGTAGTGGTCAAAAGCCCAGTTGGATAGAGACATTCCACATACTGAATTAACACCTGCTGCAGTTATCCAGGCAACGATCCTATTCTGATGATTTCTCCCCTCTAATAATGGCACAATAGGTAAATCTTTCAAAGAGGTTTTGCACAGTGAACAGAGGAGATAAGGTTGGTTTGGTGAAATCTCTCAAATTAATGAAAAAGTTGTTTAACCCAAATGAAGAATGTTTCGCTGATGTCAAGTATTGTGTAAAGTTGAGTTTTCCACATTTTAAAATAAATTGTTTTAGGTTAGAGCTCAGACCTGAACTGTTTTTCTTTTTCTTGACATTAATTGTGGTGAAAATACCACACAAGTAGACCTGAAAGGTCTTTTATTACACTCTTCTTGTCAGTAAGAAAATCTGATTCACAATCAACCTTATGCCCAAAATCTTCCAGGATGCAGGTAGAAACTCAGACAAGGCCTACTTCCTCATGACAGTGCTGAAACAGTGACATAATTCAGAAACACCACTTTGATCATCAGACTGGCATCACAGATATCTCAAAATTATTCCAAAGGATTTTCTATGAGCCCTAAAATGAGAATATACTTATAGTAATAGGCTATGAGCAGTTTGAGAAGCATTGCAACATTAAAGTAAACACAAGTTGTGAAGGTCATGTAAGCTGCTGGACTAAACCAGCAGGAAATACAAGCTACGGCAGTCAGGATATGTGACAGACATGAAGTAAAATGGAGGTAGAAAAAAAAAAAAATCAAGACTATATTTGAAATACCACCATATAAAAATATATCAGAATTAGTGTGGTTCATCAGCGGGATAAAATCTGAAGCAAATTCATACTTAAACTCTCATTTAAAAGGCCAATCTTTTTTATTAACTGCTTAGAACAGACACTGAAAATAAACAGGATAAAGAACAGGAGTGTGCTTTTGAGAGTTTAAAGGCTCTATTGACTACATTCCCAGTTCTGGCATTTTATGATATTTCTCAGTCTACAGCTGTTTCAGCAGATGCCAGCAGCTATGGTCTTGGTATGGTGCTACTCCAATTACATGGACATGATTGGAAACCTGTAGCTTATTGTTCCAGATAGCTTTCAGATGCCAAAACCAAGCACAATCCAATAGAGAGAGAATATTGGGCAACCATATGGGCACAAAAAGAATGATATAGCATGTTCTTGGTCTTGATATTGTCTAATGACAGCCCCATGATTCCCATTTTATTAATAGGGTACTCTTTAGACATTTGAAATACAGATAAATTCCCCTACTGTAAAATCTGTTCACATTAAGCTCATCTGGAAACTTATGGAGATGACTCTTGTCAGTAGAAGTGGCTGTCAAAGCCAAGCTGTAAGTTGGTGTCCTTTCGATGCACTGGTATCACTGCAGAAAGCAGATGTGTTAAACTAATCACACATATTATATAACCCTAAACTAATCACATATGGCTTTTGCACTATTGCTATACAGGTTTTAGTGATCTAACCTTGCTAGCTCAGGTATTTTATCAGTGACCATCCATGGCTTCAGCAGGCAGAGACCAAATTCAGGACTACTTGCTTGAAATTAACAACTCTTCAGGTTTCCTGTGTCTCTTTTCTAAGAATTGTAGTTTGCCCTTTAGAAGTGAAGGTATTAGAAAAGAAACATTAGCAACCCTGATATTTACTCAGTTGAAGAGCAGTGTATAGGTACAAGAGTTCCACCTAAGTAGCTCAAATACTTGGGGATAAAATCTGAAGTCTTGTGATACCTAGGAAAAAAAAATCTGAAAAATATCATATACAACATTTAATGGGAGACCTTAGGAAAGAATAGTGAAAGTGGGATCTGAAGTAGAATGTCTGGTTGGT
Organism: Regulus satrapa; assembly: GCA_013396955.1. NCBI lineage: Eukaryota > Metazoa > Chordata > Aves > Passeriformes > Regulidae > Regulus > Regulus satrapa. Next base: position 43,390 of record VWZN01009768.1, on the reverse strand, counting down.
TTCTTGGGTTTGTTTTGTTTTGTTTTGTTTTTTAAATTTTATTTCAAGATGTGTGGCTATCATGCTTCTCACTCATTCCACACAGAAGTAAAACACAGAAAATATAAAATTTTATATAACATTTAAAAAAAAAAATTTCATATATGATCATACATGTGATGCATATATATGTGTGTGTGTGTGAGCTAGATACTCTGAGATATACAAAGCCTGTGAGGCCTAATTCAATAGCCTTTGTGATGTGGAATAACCCCCAATACACAACAACCAACCTGAGGAAAAGCTGCCATTTTATATGGTTTTGCTTAAAGGCCTTCAGATGAACAGATGTTAACTCTAGGAATCCTCAAGATTTCTTCTTTAACCATTGGAACAAATCCCAAAGTTTATGCAAACTCATTAGGAAACGTTGTTCTGATTTATCTGAATGGGCAAGTGTATCAGACTTCCTCAGGTTTTTTCATTGCCTGTTATTGACCTCTGAAATGCTGATCAAGCGACAGTCATACCACTAAGGAGATAATTTTGTTGAAGAATGCTAAATTTAATAAACAGAAATCTCTAGCTTTGAAACTGGAAATCTGAAGGAATCAATTTCACAGGAGTCACAGAAAAGAGAGAAACTGACTTCATGTTGAAATCACTGAAGCCTACAATTCATCAGGGACTGCGATTTGCTGTCATGTAGCAAATTTCACCAGAAGATTGTTTATGGATCGAGAAGGTAAAGGGGGGTGGGGGGGCTTGGGAGATGTATATTGCTTCCTCAAAACTATACGAGAAGAAAAACAAACAAAACTGGAAAGCTTCCAGGCAAAAAATGTTATGAAGAGAGATGTGCCTTTATTAAGTAAAGTTTGAATAATTACTCACTGTGAGAAGAGGGAAATACTTATTCACCTTCTCACAATAATCTGATCAGTATAAAAACCTTTTCATTATACAAACCACAGAAATTTTAAAAGGACAAAGTGGAAATTCATGCCACATCATCAAATAATACAAATGATTCATTAACTCTAATTAAAAATCTGAAACTTTTCTTTCTAAATTTGCCTTTCAGATTTGCTATATCAGAGTGGAAGAACAGAACCAAGTCTAAGTTTTTCCTTTGGCTGCTAATCCAGGAAAGATGTTACAGCCTTGAGACTGAGAGCCAGCCACCACTTACATAGCTCTGTAAAACACAGGTATCAACACATTTTCCCAAACTCACAGCTACCACAGTGATATCATAAATGAAGATATTTAATCCGAACTGGTCATTTCTGACATGAAACCTCTCAAAAAGTTTATTTTCTTGTTCAGATGCTCAGAAAGTGGCTGGGGCTGCTATAAGCTGGACCTTTTGCAGCACCATATCCTGTAGGTGGTGAAAATGGCTCCAAATTTTCTTGTGTCTCTTGGATGATTCAGAGACACAGTTGATAAGCTGTGTCACCACTGGCAGAGAAAAAAAAAACACAAGTCAAACCAGGGAAAGTACACCTTTCTATATTTTCATGTGTTTCTGTATTGCAGACTAAAGATAGTTTCTAGTCATGAAATTTTTCAAGATGCCTTCTAAATTTGACTTACCTGCTTTCTGTTATGTAGGACACAACTACCAAATACAATAAGGTTTTGGTGGTTTCTTTTGCCCATGGTTAAAAGGAAAGTAATTATGTAAGAAGAAAAAAAGCTTGAGCTAAAAAAACAAAAAACAAACAACATTACTTGAAAAGAACAGCATTTTTAGTAATAAGGTTTGAGAGTGTTCTAGTTCTGCTCCTTTCCTAAGAAATCAGTGGCCAAACATGTCAGTTACTTCAGTGAGACAGAATCAGGTTGTTTCTGCAGACGGGCAATAAATTATTATGGCACGTCACATGAGGTTTTGACACATGCAGCAGCACCTAATTTCAAGAAAAGTTCCAGCAAACTGATGGAGCATACACCTGAATTCAACTAAAGGGGGCTGAATTTAGCTCTTTAACCATGCAACTTGTGGATTTTCTTAGACATTCTCATTGCTACTTTCCCTTTAAAATGTAATTTTGTGCATTGTACTGTGTAGTGTTTAAAGTGTTATGTTTATTTCATCATTTTTCTATAAATAGTGTGTCTCATACTGTGCTTTGTTCTTTCTGGATATTTCTGAATTATGGTTTATTTACTTCCTATGTCCTCCTAACTTGCATCTTTAAAAGTTTTCAAAAAGAAAGCTTTTGCCAGTGAAAGGGGAAAAAATACTTCTCTCTTCTGTAAGACATCATTTTTTCATTACTTCTGTTTTTCCTGTATGTCTGAAAGGAGAAATAATAAGTGACTGATGTAGCAAAGCATCTCCCTTGTAATGATGTGCATATGAGACAACATTTAAAGTTGCTATTGATCTGCAAATAACAATTCCTGAGAAAACCAGATTCCATCAGTTTCTTTCTAAAAATAAACCAGGCTTTAAATAGAGTCCAACAAATGCAATAATATCTGACTCAATTATCTAGCTGAGTTTTTTTCACAGCAGTTGGAAACATTGAAATACCATCTTTGTTCACTATGATACTTGGTTGTTAGGGTTTTTTAAAAAATAAAATATCTACTTTATGTTCAGATGTATTTCTAAGCTTAAGCGGTGAACTACATCCTCACTAGTACTTGATTTTTTAATTGTTGTATTGTGAATTCTAACATAGCCATTCAAGGACTACATTTGAGCAAGCTTTTGATTCACATATGAACAGTTAAAACATACGAGTACAGACACAATACAATGTAAACAATGTAAAGGGAACTAGAATGCCAACATATCTAGGTGGCTTGTAGAGTATTTCTGGACTTCAGTGAGGAGTATCTCAGGTTATGGTGACACACGGATTTTAAAGTAATCACTACAATAAAAGTTCAATAAAAGTTGTCTTTGATTATTTTTTTTATTTTTTTTTTTCCCCCAAGAGTTTAAAATCCTACCTTTGTTTAACTTTGTTTGATGCAAATATAAACAGTGGTTAGGGGGATGTGGAAAATGCGGTTTCAGTTACATCATACTGAGGTCATGATATTAATAGAGTTCCCAGCTTAGACCAGTTTGTTTTTATTTACAGCTGGAGACATGGAGATCTGATATACCAAGAGAGGACTTCACCTCTCTTCATGAAATCTGAACGAGACAGATTTTCAATACAGGAGCACGACTGGCATATTGGCTAGTTACAGCCAGCAGAGACATGCAGTTTTATTCCCAATTTAAGCTTGTATGTAAGTGGAATAATGTACTGTCAACATGTCAGTGAAAAAGATAAGAGAGTTATGTCGTTAGCCTTCCGTATACAAAATGTCACTGTACTTTTTAGGAGACGTAGCACTGAGGGACTATGTATACACAAAAGGAAACCTGGAACAGATCATGCACCTTGGATCCATTACCTCATAGTAGCTGTGCACCATTATGTACATTACAGATGGTCGCTGTCTCTGGTTAAACAGTAGGCATATTTAAAAAGGGATCGTGCTGGCCTTCAGAGATTGTCCTAAGAGAAGTCTCCCCTCCACCTTGGAGGAAGGGGTCCCTCAGCCAGCAGCTCAACTTTTGAGGGACTTCTGCTGGTGTTTAGGTAAACGGCTTCATGGCTGCTTGTTTTATTACTGTCTGCTATTAGACCACTATTGTTTATTGCAGGTGGCTGCCCGGCAGGTGGGAAGTTCAGGAACTGTATGCATGTGTGTTAGGGCAACCGTTTCCCCTTGCTAGGGGAGGTATCCCGTGTGCCAGTGTGTGTGTGTGCGCTGCGTGGCAGTTAACACAGCACTTATTGCTTCCAGGAACCTCAACAGCAAAATGTTTCCTGCACTTTGACATTGACGAAAACCAAATTTATTATTTCCATTTTGCTGTGTGTTTGTTATAGAAGAAGCACTAAGCCTGTATTATTCCAGCACTATCTCTTCTCTCGGTTTCAGCACAGACAAAAATATTTCAGCACTAAAAATAAATATTTTATATTTAAAAATACATTTAAATGTTAATTGGATGAATATTCAATACTTATTTATTTGCATAACGAAGACATAGACAATGGATTCAGACAAGATAAGCTGTTTGCTCCTGTAAAACAGAAACTTTTCAAATATTTTTTTTCTATTTTTGCGTCGTGTGCTTTATTTAGCCAGTAGAATTTTTTTTTTCTTGAAAAATCTGGGTTTTCATAAGAAGCCATATTTGACTGAAAATGAGTGACAAAGCTGGCATTCCCACAAATGACTGCCAATATATTATTTTTGTTTATGTGATCTTTCCAAACTAACCCAGCTCCCCTTTTTCTGTCACTGTGCATATATTCACCAGCAAAGTGCTTCAGAATGCCTTGAAATTAAAGCAGTTTTAGGACTCCTGAGGATGCCAAAAGGCAAACAAGAACACAAAAAGTATCCTTAGCATATAATTTAATTAAGGAATATCCTGAATAAATACACATGAAGCAGAGCTAAAAATCTATCCCATTAGAAAAGGAGAAGATGTCAAAATGTACAGCAATGGAGTTTATAGCCTCCTGAAAGCAGACAGCCTGTAGGGTTTTTTTTGTTGTTGTTGTTGTTGTTTGGGTTTTTTGGGTTTTTGTTTTGTTTTGTTTTTTTAATTTGGAAAGAACTTACTGCATTTTCTCCACTACCAAAGGGTAAACAATAGTGTGCACAGAAAGAAAGGCAGGTAATGTGTCAGCTCTTGCAGCATGTACATCACCTAGTGGACATGCTTTGCATACTAAAGGGTGGGGATCTATCCTGTTACTGCCTATTTTCTGCTCACGTTATCAAGTGTTAGTCCTGGCGTATGTTTTCCACATATGTGGAGCTGCAAAGCGCACCCACCAACTTGCAGCTCACTGTCCCAGCTCTTGCCAAGCCCCAGAGAGGGGTCAGCATTTCTGCAACACAGCACTTCTTATGTCTTTGCTGCCTTTCTATGTAGGGGTCAAAGCAGGATTAAGCCTGCATTCCCAGCTAAACTGAAAACAATTTCCTGAAAAAAGTGAATGCAACACAGGTGTAATCATGCAGCAGACTCCATCCCACTGCAATCCTCTGCACTGCACAACCTACAAAATGTGTGCAAACAGAACGAGGGGAAAACGAAGCGTGGCCCACACGAATATGTAAAGCAGGCTTGCAAATTAGAGGGAAAATTGGAAAGATATAGGAAGAGGTTTGTGAGTTAAAGCTATCAATGATCCAGATTAGCAATCTATCTGACTGTTTAGTTTTACACAAATATTTACTGCATCACTCCATCCAAATGAGAGCTTCTCAAGTGAATTCTGTAGCAGCTACCTACAGCCCTGATCCAGATGCCAAGGCCCAATCCAGCTTCAGCAGAAACAAGCAGTGAGATCTTCGTGCACTTCACGGATTGAGAAAGCATGCTTTTGGAAGTGGAAGACACGTTTGTAGAGAAAGATCCCCCCCCTCAAAAAAAAAGGATGGACATAAAGTCTGCCGTTTGACTGCGAAAGTGTTTGAGGAGCATGAGCTCTGGATGGGAACATGTGACAATATGCAACACTCTGAGCTGCAAGGCAGTGACAATTAAGAGGGACATACTTGTCTCTATTTTTAAACAGCAATGAGGTGAGTTGATATTTAAGTTCTCTTCCAAGAATTTCAGTGCAGATGACTGCCCATAGTATAATCATTCACAGCAAAGACTGAGCCATGTTTCAGCTCTGAACATTTGATCGGTCTCTGTACAATCAAAATATAGTCAGATTTGGACAGCCTAGCAGGATATTTCTGACTTCCATGTGCAACTATACTTTTACCAGCCTTTCTCTCACACAATGTCACACAGTGATACACAGTGTAAATCCTTCATATGTCAAATCAGACATGGCATCTACAGTCTGCAGAAAAAATCTGCAGGGTGTAAAGTTACCAAGTATTTGTGAGGTCTACTGTGAGGCTGCATTTTTTTTTCCTTCCTGAAACATGAATTCAGCTTCCGAAGAACGTGTTTATTTTTCCTTTTTCACACAAAAAAACCCAAAAACCCACATCTATTTTCTCTGGGAAATAAACAGAGAAAATAAGAAGGTATGGATAAGAGAAGTTTGCAATAAGCCAGGCTTCAATCATCAGCTTTGCAATATAATTATAAGACTTCATGGTTACAATCTTTTATTATTTAGGATCTTTTATTATTTAGGAATCATGTCAATTCTCCCAGCATGTCTAAGAAAAATATAGTTAACATGAAGTAGTTGGCATTTAATGCTCTCTACTAATCTACACTATCTGAACTATTCTGAAGAATAGTTGAGAAGGTTTTGTCCTTACTGGGAACAGCAGGAAATGTCATATAAGATGAGCCGGGCTGGGACTTTAATAGGTGATTTCTGTATTTTTCTCATTATGAAATGAGACCACAGAAGTCTATAAGCTTCATGGATATTAAATTCAGAATAATAGTTCAGAACTAATAGTTCAGAATAATTTTTCCAGCGTTTCTAAATCAAAGTTGATGCTCCTCCACTCATTTGAACATGCCTAGAAAGTTGATTGATGTTCTGGAGTGAATGTACACACTAAAGAGGAAACTTTTTTTTTTTTTAAATAAAATCTGCAAACTGAGAATTAGGAGACAAGAGTTCAGTCCCTGAACACTTGCCCACTGGCAAACATCTTTATTTTTCACCTTACACAGAGAACAGTTGGAATGAAAGTATCACACCACAAAGATTTTCAAACTAAAGTTCTAAATCTGCTGAAGACAAAAGAACTGTTGTAAAATTTGCTATCTTTGGATTATTTTTAAATATTTGAAGATACTTTTTAAAAGATTCTCCCACAACTTTGGCTTTGAAATAGACCTCTGTAAAACAGATAGTTTTTAAATTACAAATCAATGCCAGACTTGTGGATGCTCACCATCTTTGTAAACTGAAATTACAGTAGACCAAAACATGTCCTGATTTATGATCTGTGGAGCTGAATTCACTCCAACGTAAATTCAACCATGTATTACAAGATACTGACCAGTTCATTAAAGCTCCATATCCTGAAATGTCTGCTGAAGAGGTAGCTTTATCCAGATAATAAAATATATTTAGAACATATTTTCAAAATCAACCAAAATTTCAAAGCCAGCAATGGAAGCAAATATCATTATAAATATGCATATAAATACACATAAAAAGGCTTCTCTCCCTTTGGAAATGTGTATCCCTTTATAATAAACATACAGAATGCTAGTTTGCATTCAATAGGTCTATTTATGTGTTTAAAATTAAGTATTTGTAAATTTGCAAGATCAGGCCTACAGCGTATATGTGTGTGCATGCATGTGCGTATGTGTATGTACAGGAATAAAGAAGGTAGCTTGATTAGAAGTTCTATTCCATGCTCACTCTTTTACTTAACATCTGACATTGGAAAAAAATGAAGCTAAATGTCCCAGCATTTCTGACAGTTCCAATCCATTATCTGTAATCTGAAAAAAAAAAAAAGTGCACTTTTTTACTCTGAAGCAAATGTAAGAAGTTTTGGGGGGTTTTTTGTTTGTTTGGTTAGTTTTTTTGTTGTTTTTTTTTTTTGTTTTGTTTTGTTTT
>VWZN01009768.1:0-27537 GCA_013396955.1 Regulus satrapa | reverse complement strand
CCTGGAGCGGGCGGGGGATTTACGGGCAGAGAGGGATTAGCCGGCGGGGAGACGGGATCTGCCTTTTGTTGTGCTGCCTCCCACCGCCCCCGGGCAGCGCCGAGGGGAGCGGAGACGGGTTCGCCCGCCGGGCTGGCCGCGGGGAGGGAGGAGGTGGCCGCAGAACAAAGGTGGTGACTGAGGGACCGCTTTGAGCACAGCGCAGGGCAGCAGAGAGTGCCGTGTCTGCGTGTCTGGCGGGACGGGGTGGAGGAGCCCCGGCCTGGGGTGGGTGGCAGCGGGGTGGAGGGGATGTGACAGCCCTGGCCTGTCACGCCCGGGCGCCCACCGCTCACTCCTGGGGTGGTTTCAGTGAAGGCTTCTAACTTCCAAAATCCCTGCAGAGGATAACACCGGTCTTGAGGAACAGTGACCTCTTTGCTCTTTCTTTTTCGTTGTTTTGGTGGTGCGTTTTAAGTTCTCTCCCAGATTAAGATGAGTTGAATGCTCAGTGTGTGCGCACCCGCGGCTTTAGCAAACGGCTTTATCAGTGGTCATATCTTAAAAGCAACATTAAACAATTACCTTTATATTTAAAAGTTTGAAATATTTATACTGCCGTTTCACTTTGTCAGGTGTTTGCACAGATAGATATATAGATATGATCTGGTAACTAAAAGCCTAATTAAAATTTGTTTAAAGCCAGGGGGGCATGTATTCTTGTTGACAGCAGCAGATCGATAGGGTAAGACAATAGAGCCCCATTATTTTACTTCCATTGACTGAACATATTGACATTTCAGGTTTGCGATTGCCTCAGTGAGCATGATGAAACACTGAAATTCATGAACCAACTGTCTGGAGTGGCACATATATTACTGTATGTCATCTCTGCCTTCAGGTTACCTTATCACTGAAGCAGAATGGTAATGGATGGCAGCAGAGTACTTCAGGGGGGTGAGGGCTCTATCAGTTAAGAAGCTGACACATAGCAGGTTTCAGGAGTATCTTTAATTACACCTAGAATTATGTACAAAGGAAGATGGTCCTTGTTACCTGCTGCTGCGCTTTAGAGTTTACAGGCTCAGAAGCAGACGGGATAACAAGGTACTTACGTTTCATTTTTTATATACATGACTTGATACCTTTAACTTTTGCAGGAGCCCAAGGATTTCTGGTTTTGCTGTTTACATGCTCGCCATGTTCCCCAATGGCAGCATCCCAGCGCAGTCTTGATGCTCAAGTTCCAGAGCATCTTCTAGACCTTCTCCCAGTCTGAAGACTGCACAGGAAACAAAGAACAACTTTGAAATAAATAAGTGCTCTTTGAATTTCTCTCCCCTCATCGTGTTCAAACGGCAATGCTCGGGGAATTCAATGTAGTGAGACTATAGCGGAATGAAACATACATGCATATATGTATATCTATACACACACACTTTTTCCTTGGTATAAGCACCATAAAAAGAAATGTCTGTGCAATATGTGCGCATGAATGCATAATTGTATATATCAGTTCATATGATTGCATATAAATGTGTATATAAAGAAGACCCATGTCTGCAGAGCATGCAATGTGTTTATTATTTCAGAGGCTTTCACATCATCTTTAAAATCTAGCTGACTGTAGAATGAAGCCTATCAGGGTAACACAGAGATAGAGACTGAAATTAATTTAAAGCAGACAAAGAGCAAATACAGAAGAGCCGTTACGATTTAACTAATTTTTAAAAGTATGTAGAATGAAAATGCAAAAAGTATTTTGTGTGCCCTCTACTCAGCAATTGTTGCCATCAAGTGGACTGCCGATGCCCTTTAAGATGGTAAAAAGAAAACTAGTCCTTTATACCATTTTCCTGAAAATGTTAGGTTTCTGTTTGATCAGCAGGTGCTGTTGAGATGAAAGCCATGTGTAAATTTTCAGAAGGCCAAAAGTGTCAATTCAGAAAAGGAAAGTGATAAGAGAAAATGCAATCAGTTTTCCTGTTTTCAATTTGTGCAGGATTTGAAGAGCTGTTTTGTTAAACTGCTACATCTGCTCCAATATGAATATTGAACTACTTCTACTAAAAATAACACCCTATAATTTGGAAGCCATTGCAATCTTTTGTTAATGCAAGTGGGTTATTTGAAAAAAAAAAATCTATTCTGAAAAATCTCCTTCCTAATGTGCATTTTTGTTTATCGGCACTTTTATCTTCAGCAGATAAAATGGTATTATGCAATTAGGACCATGTCTATTTGAACTGGAAAAGTGACACTGGATAGCTGAATGTCACTGTGTTGGTAAAAGGATTTAATTCTTACTTTTAAAATAATTTTATTAATAAACTGTGATTGTATCTTAAAATGACATCTGGCTTTCCCCCCAGCAATACAGCTTTACTTACTACTGAGGACCTTGAACAATGTAAAAGATGCTCAGTATATGACAGAACAATCTTTGACTTTTAAAATTCCTGATATACCTGCAAATCTTAAGTTTAGGCTCATCAAGGACATTTTAGTTAATGGGGATTTTTGAGTAACTTTTTCCATGGTAAATGAAATGTCTGAGTCATATTTGAATGCATATATACAAAAACATTCACTGTTGTGGAGCTGCTAATCCAAGTGAGTTCTGTGACTTGGAAAGCATAGTATTGTTAGAGCATACATTTTCTATCATAAGCATCTCTGGAAAACATAACACTGTTCTTGATTAAAAATAATATTAAAAAAGCAACAACGAAAAGCAAACCAACAGTAAGCTAGTGGAAAGGGTAGGTGTTTGTTAATTTTACAAATAAGGATATGAATGAAGGGATAATTCACTGTTGCATCTATGGAACCCTGTGTGCACAACATGAGTAAATGTGCAGAAGAGAATGAGAGCTTTTAATTGCTTTATTTTAACAAAGAGAATTACCTGTTTTTAATATTTGGATGGGTTTTAGCTGTTGAATTCTAACCTAATCTAGTGGTCAGGAGCTAATATTTTGGTAGGTGTCTGCATGGGAAAAGGCCTTGCTGATGCTTCTGTTTGGTTTTGCAATTGGATTTGTAAGCTTTTGACCTTGGGGGATTTTCCTCGAAGTGATCTACAGATCAGAAATAATTAAAATTCAATAAACTGAAATTTAAATATAGAATGGATTCTGTGTGAGATCCGTGCTTGTGGTGGTAGGTTGTCTAGAAGTCTGTGGCATGTCTACTTTATAGTTTGTATTCCCCAGCATAACTGTGTGCACACATGTGCATAAATTTATGTTGAATGACAGAGGGATAATTATTTATACAGATTTTATCCAAAACTCTGTGCTCTCCTGAAACATAACAAAAAGCCTCCCTCCCCAGAAGAGTGTTTACATCCCGTGACAGTCACTAGATTCAAATCTTCTCAACATGAAAGTTGTTTCCTTTCCTCCAAACCTTCTTTTCCCCAACAAAGCTAACCCTGTTAAACCTCACCTTCTGTGGGATGTATACATAGTTATAGACATATGTACAAGAAGTAAATATTACAGAAAACATGGCCGATTGGGGCAAAATGTCTGTAGCCTTAAATAGCTCGTGATATCTGCCAGCAGCAGGAGCGGCGCTGAGGAGGCCCTACCTCGGCTGACCCGGGGATGTGAGAGCCTTGGGGAGCCTCGCGTCAGTGCTCCGTGCCTGCGTGGGGCTTTCTGCTCGCGCATTCTGCCGAGCAAATGCTCTGGCGCAGTGCGCAGGAGCAGACTGCCTACCTGAGGAGGAGTTTTCAAACCAAGGAGCTTTCTACTTCCATCCTGGGATTTTCTGGTACTTTGCACAGGGGTTGGGGTGAAGCCCAGCCCCATAAGAAGGGTTATAGCTGGATGCAGGGTGTCCAGATTTTCTTATCTAAATGTTCTGAACACATTCATGGGAGTGCTCTGTTTTCTTAATCTTTGCCAGAAATGCTGCACACAGTTTTGCTGCTCCTGATGAATAGTTGCCATATTTAACTCCGCTGGTTGTGAGTGGAAATGTGAATACTTTAATGTTCTCTCTCATTTTCTGTGACACGTTTTGGGATGACTGGAAAGGGAAGGCATCCTAGATACTCAAAAATATTTCAGAATTCACAAAAATAATGTAATAGACGTTCTGAAACTTGGGTTAGCTTATATGTAGTTTTTGGGCATGTGTGATAGTGACTTATTTAAGGGATATGTTTTTATACTCAGTATTGTTTATTGAATGTGGTGTTTGTGAAAGTACGGTTGTGTTGTACAGAACTGTACAGCAGCAATATTCCTGCATGATCCCATAGTGTAACATTCTGATTTGGGATCCTCTTGGGATAGCTCATTATTTCTGTAATAATTTTAGAAGGCATTTGATTCATTGCCACTTTTATGTCTATCAAGATAGGCATACTCTGGTGCTTACGGTAACGTAAATGTGCAGAGTTCATGGAGGATAGATAATAGGTTCTTTTGGAAATTAGGTTGGAGTCTGGAAAGACAGAAGACTCCACCTAGTGGAGTGGAATTAATATGCACATGGTGGCAGGCAGCGGTGTGTAATAAAATAGGTGTCATTTATGGAGAGCCAAGTTGCTACAGAGAGTAAAGCCCAGGAATTCAGACAAGCATCTGAGGGGATGGTTGTGTGACCATTACAAATTGTACCAGGCTGTAGTTACTTTTGAAGCTCTAGGAGGCTTATGTATGTCTGCCATGCTGGATGTTAATATGCGGTTTGCCTGAGGTAGGTGGGCATTACCACTCGCTTCTTTCTTTTGTGGTACCTTTTATTTGGAGATCTGCTGTCTATATTTTTTGATTTCTGATGGTGACCCCACTGGTACCCCTTTTGGTTGTGGCCCAGGTGTCATTTTAAACAGCTCAGGGAAAAAAAGCAAACAAACAACAATTCAGCCCCCCAAAAAATCACCACTTTTTCCCTACAAATGCTTATTTTTTTGAATAACTTTTCTATTTTTTGCTTCTTTTACTTTGGTAATTGCTGTATCAGGATGTTGTTTCTGCATGTTACCATGACAGGTTGTGTGGCATGTTGAGTAAAGCCGTGAGCTTTCTGGGAGCCACAAGGTTTAACAAACTCTCTGATGAAGCGTCAGATTATATAGGGTTTTGTACCTGTGCTTTACTGTCCCATTGGTTTGGTCACGTTTTGCTACTGGGATGTAATAAAATGAATTTTAAAGCTGGGATCTGAGTGAGCATCCAGCCTGCTAAGCAGCTAAGACATTGTCCTGAAATCCTCTTGGAAAATTCATCCTAACATTGAATCAATCACACACGCATTAGACAAGTTCAGGAAGAGAGCTCCCCAAGACCAGCTCAGGCTTTGACAACGATAGGGCGAGGCTATTGCCAGAAAATGGGATGAATTAAGGGTGCAACAGGGAAGACAGAATGCTGCAAAGGATATTTGGGAAGACTACTCCCAAGGAGTGCATCCAGTGAAATCCAGGTGGGGTTTGTTGCCAGAGCCATTAAAGCATAATGGTGCCAGAAAAAGCTGCCAACAAATGTGGGAATAATGGCACCTATGGGTGTGCTGTCAATGGATGGTACTGCCAGGATGATGTTTTATTTTATTTTAATGGTGACATTGCTGAAAGTATTTAAGGGTAATGTTATAGAAAGTGTTTTAGTGAGTGAAGTCACTGAGTTCCAGGAACCATTAAGCAAAACCTGTTTCATGACTCTACTATTTATTATTTTAAAGCTTGATGGCAAACCACTTAATGCTGGAAAAGCAGGCTGCAACCTGTATTAAGGCATGCTACAGGTGGAGAAGGAAACCATCCTACTGAGCTGTGAATAGCCCAAGGTAGTTTCTGAATGTTGTACACATTTCATGTGCACTATGATAAATTAATGCAACTCCGTGGAGCAGCAGAGCTTGTAAACAGTGAATTAAAATACTGGAGCTCATATCTTCCGTGGTACACCCATGCCCAGTTCACGTTGAAGACAGTGTTTCTTTAGTTTAAATGCCTGTCTGTGCAGCTGGGCCTTCAGGCTTTCTGGGCTCCCATCTCACGTCTGTTATCTTGACAATGCCTTTTTGGATCGATTCTCAGACTTAGATCTGGATCTCTCCTATAAAATAGACCTGGCTGGCTCAGGTCTCAGTGTAAAGCAAGGACATTCTTTTTGAATTGTAAATCACAGACGTACCTGACAAGACTTCTATATAAAGGAGAGAAAAAGCCTGTTCCTTCCAAAATAATACTTGCAGATTTCTGTTGAGTCCATTGGGCCAGGATTCTCAACTTGTATATACCAAGACGTTTTAAATTGTATTTAAGCTAGCTTCCTGCTCCAGACTTTTTCCAGAGAAGTGCACAGCCACAGTAAATGCTAGCTACAGTAGTTGGAACAGGGGGATCAATGTATAATTTTCCTTCCACATTCTGGGATTTATTGGTCCCACCCTCTTCACAGGGAGCTCCTGATGTTGATTTTCTTTTTTACCTTTTATTTTTTTCATTTGTTTTTAAGTCTAGGCCTAAATTTCACTATCTCTTACAGAGCTATTATTGGCCACTATTGTTTTTATTATTCCATGGCCTCTTTGGGAAGAGAAGTATGGGCAGGACCTCAGTGACATTGCCAGAGCGAGTCATCAGTGGCCATGTCTGCCCCTTAGGAGGTCACAGGAAACAGGTGGCTGTGTTAATTGTCCTCACTCCCAACTCTTGTCCTTCCTGGAGGGAATTTAGAAGTGGTCAGGAAGTGTCAGGCCTACTGTGTCCCCCCAGGTTCACTACTTCAGGCATTCATAATAATTTGAGGTGTGTGCCAAGCAAGGGAAACTGTCTGGGAGTCCTTACTGTCCTTTTTAAGCTGAGTAGTTACCTGGCTGGGAGGGCTGAATGCTGTTCCTGCAGAGTATGTTTGGGATTGCAGCTGGGATCCTGCAGGTAAAGAAAGAATTCAATTACAAAAAAAAAAAAAAAAAAAAAAAAAAAGATTTTCCCTAAAAAATTATTTNAAAAAAAAAAAAAAGTATTTCCCTATCATATATAGTTTTCCTTCTTTCAAGATATTCATAAAAAGTCCTAGGTAAGCAAATCATAAAAACTGAAGAGGTGCATGAAATATTTCTGGAAACTATGATCCACTTTTATCTGGTGAGTCTGATGGTGAGAAACAGCTCGTATGGATGGAGAATGTCAGTGTATTTTCTGCTTAGGCTAGCTTTAATTGTCTTTGTTGCAAGTGCACCATCAGTAGTCATGGACCTCTAAATGACACTCAGTCCTATGCTTTGGTAAATCAATTAGGGTCTTGCTACTTTATATGAGCTTGTTGTTAACAGCTTGCTTGAGTTTTTAAGCAGTAAAGGTGCACAGCATTGCTGAGTATCTCACTGCAAATGTGGCACCCAGTGCTATAAGCCAGATTTTGAATTACCAGTAATGTTTCTATAAAGTGTCTTTTGGAAAGTATTCACTCACATTGGAAGTGATGTGAGTTGAATAATAAATATACTAGTTATTTATCTGCCATATGTATTTGGGGTGAAAACTCTGAGTTTCTGTTCAGGTGTATTCTTGATATTGCTGAGACTACTTGGCTAAATAAGGTGGGCTGCAGGATTATGTGGCTGGTGAATCACACTGGTTTCTGAATCACTCTTAGAAAATACCAGCCTGAAATGCTAGCAGATAATGAACACATTGTGCTTGGACTGGTACATTATTTAAAGAATAGCATTTTAAAGTAGAATATTTTGTAAAATGTTAGTTTAAGAACCACTTTGCAATTTACTTCCATCAAACCCTTTGTACCAGGAAAAATACCTCCTTCAGAAGAGAAAAGGTGTCAGTATTGTGGAAGAATATCTGATTTTTATCCAGTTATTTGCTATTTAAGCTCCCTTCTTTTCAGTGCAAGCAGATCAGCTGACAACAGCAGCAACCAAATCATGTTTGCAGCTGGGCAATTACAGTAGACCCTAAGATCTGCAACTGTCAACCATGAACACAGATGCCTTCAAAGTTCTGTTTTTCTTCCGTGTGGAAGTCGTTGGCATGGAACAGATGCCTTCATTTTGGAGAAACCAACCGCTGGATATAATTGGTTCTCTCTTGTCTTGTCCTCTAGGGACAGTCTCTCGCAGATGAAATTAGATGAGAGGGAAAAAAAAAAGACACAGGCGCACACACTCGCACATGACATGAAGCAGGAGTGTTCAGGATCCCTCTCTGTTTTGTCACGTGGAACTGTTTTCAGCTGGAAGATTTCACTCCATTTTTAGCACTCTACACACATGATGATGATGCTATATGAAAAACATGCAAATGAAAATATGTATCTGGCCAAAGTTTATTATTAATCTAGGCATGCTTGTTTAGAAATAAGACAAGCATATCCAGTCCATGTTACTTTAGTGTTAAATGTTGACTTCTGCGATGTCTATTCGTACTGCAGTCTCAGAAATTTAAAGTTAAGTCTCAGAAAAGACAACATGCTTTAAGAACTGCTTTGTTGCAGTAGTGGAATCAAAATATTTTTATCAAATGATTTGGTAGTTGTCAACGTGGGAGGAAAAAAAAACAAGTGGCAGATTTCAAAATTCACCTACCATTATAGGCATTCAATTAAGAAAGCATTTTTACAGGTACTTCAGCAGAATTAGTCCGATGGACACCTGTGATGTGCTATTTCTGGGGGCCTTGTGGTAGGGTGCTGAAGCGACTCTGTCCTCTTACTGCTGGCACCTAAAATGAGATGATGGCAAATGGACTTAGAGGCTGAGTGCGAATCTGCCTCCCCTGTGCCTGTCAAAGGTTTTCTGTCATCCCCTCTCTGCCCTGGTGTAACAGCTACCAAATCATTGTGGTTTGTGTTACTTAATTGTGCTACTAAAATAAATTGATACCAACTTAAGGTTACCTTAATTAGCTCAGTTGTGAACAGTGGCAGTCGGGCGGTGCTGTGTATTCTTGGGTAGACTGGGTACATCCCCAGGAGATGGGTACACCAGGGACTGGGGGCTGCCACTGCTGGTACCCAAGACACCCTGGAGGCCTCATCTCTGAATGCCTTTTCTTTCTTTATTTCCTAGTACAAGTTGGGGTTTTTTTGTTTTGGTTATGGTTCTTTTGTTTGTTTGTTTTTTGTTTTGTTTTGTTTTTTTTTTTTTTTTTTTTTTTGTTTTTTTTTTTTTTTTTTTTTTTAAATATATGTTGTAGTTTGAGGTATCAGTCCCTATTTTACATTATGCATTTACTACTATTGTAGCAGTAGTGCTACCAGCAGTGGAAACTGTCTGGAGCTGCCTTGGTCCTGCCTTGATCTGGATAGTTGGTAGAAGGCAGTCAGTATTTTTAACACTTGATGTAGCTGGATTGCTGCCCTGTGCTGTGGTCCTTTCTTTCCTGCTAGCCCCCGGGAGCTGTGTGGGTGGAGGGTGTTTGCAGGGACTTTCAGCAGTTAGAAGGAAGCTCAAGGTAACTCGGTTTTTGAACTGATGACTCTTCAGCTTCCATAAAGGGAGATTCTTTGCTGTAGGACTCCAGTTGTGGTTTGCAGAACTTGAGCGCGACGGTGTGCTTGCTCTTTATGTTGTGTTTCTGAAGAACTACATATTAAAGGGAAAATTTAACTGGGGAAGTGCTTAGGTGATGAAGGGATTTTTGGCAGTAACTAGGAAGTACAATAATGGTTGGTTTCATTTGAGGCTGATCCTGATATTTGTAGTCTTTACATCCTATTAATTCCTTGAAAGATAAGCTGATACAAGAATGATTTGCCAGAGCCAACGGCTCTTCTAAAAGCCTTGGCTCAGGTTGTATCCCCCTTCTCTACACGTATAAGATAAAAGCACTGTGAATATGAGGTTAACTGAATTCAAATAGAAGACTCTCTAGAGTTATTGCATTCCTTAGAAAATAAATACATTTCTCATATGGTTGAGATTGATCAAAAAAGTATTCTGTATGCCAGTGATTACATTCCCATCTGTGATTAAGGTTTTCTGTCTGCATCTGGTTTTCACATTATATTTCTGTAACAAGAATCCTTTATATGGCAGAGTTCACTCTCTGTATTTTCTATTAACTGCAGCTTGAACTACTGCACGGATCGCAGATTTACACATGTGGTTTTCATTACTTCATACCATTGAGAAAAAGTAATATTTGTTTGGGAAAGTATGTTTTTCAAAATTTCCATGGTAATACAACATGTTGATCCTTTTTTATAACACTCATGTAAGACTACAAATTGTTTGAGGCATTCTGCTTTCAGTGAAGTTCAGACATTAGACAGTTTTGCATGTACATTCGAACAACAGCAGCAGTTTACAATTCAGGAAGCAAATATACATTTAAAGAAGGAGATTAGTGTAGAATGGGTATAGCAAAATGCATCCATCACTTTGGAAAACATGGCATAGAGAAAAAATGAACACGGGTCTGAAAGAAAGGAAGACTAGCAAACTGAAGTGATGTCTTCATTGTAAAGTAGATGACAGATTTTTTTTTTTTTTTTTACAGTAAGATGTTTAAAATCTTTTACCAGCCATGAAAAAGTAGTATTTTCCAGACAGAAATATTGAATTTTTATATTATTACACAGTTTAACACATTTGACCATAATTGTTTCTAGTGGCCAAATTAGGAAAGGTTAGCAAAACATGAATATATCTTTGCAGATGTCTGCTGTGTAACTCTGAATCCAAGATATTATGTTAATTTAATATTCCACTATAAGACAGTATTTCAGCCAGTTTGTGTTATTGTCACTTGGTAGAAAACTTAATGTTTAAATGATCTCAGTGAAATTAATAGGGCCACTTGGTCAGTGGAGAATTTTTCAGTTTTGCTAGTGGCATGGGTTTATGACCATAAAAATCCAATCAAACAACAAGGACAGTTCAGAGGATGCTGTATTGCATTTGGAAATTTAAAGTATGTGTTT
The DNA here is from genome assembly GCA_013396955.1 of Regulus satrapa. NCBI lineage: Eukaryota > Metazoa > Chordata > Aves > Passeriformes > Regulidae > Regulus > Regulus satrapa. The sequence continues at coordinate 16,651 of VWZN01009768.1, read as the reverse complement.
GCTGTATGCATTATGGAAATATAAAGTGTTACACAGAAGTCTAGACAACTGAAAAGTACACAAGTCATGCTAGGGCACAACTGAAAGGTAAATGTATTGCCTATGTAAGAACATTGTGACAACTGGAGAATTACATACAAAATAAAAATAATTTTATAAAAGTAGTTATTGTACCTAAGTTATGGATTCCTAACCTCATTTTGGAGGTTATTTTCCAAATGCCAGAGGCAGTTGTGTCACTTTGAGAGCTCCATAGTTGCCAGAGTCTGGGTAGAGTTCCTGCAGTCCTTACCACTTGTTTTCACTGAAATCAGTGGAATTTTGGCTTCTCTCAGGACTATGGGGAAATGTCCAACCACAACTGCTGGAAAGAAAGAAAGGACTTTGGTGAACTCCTTTGTTCTGTAACCTTAACCTTAATTTGAGAAGGTTTGTTTTGGTTTGAGAAGGGTGCTTGTTTGTGGGAAAGATTGCAATTTCTAGGACAAACACAAATGTGATCTTCTGCAAATGCCCTTGGGCAATGCATTTTTTAGCAGAAAGATCTAGTCCAGGAGAGGGTTGGGGCTGGGTTGTGGGTTAGATGCATGAGCTGTGGCCGGATCCTTGTGCATGCTTAACTTGATGTCCCGAAATACTTGAATAGTGGTTGCAGATTGAAGCATGTACGTAACTGTGTGTGCTTGGCTCTGACAAAACTTTCTGTCTTGACATAATTATCAACCCCTGAAAAGCATATTATTGTCTTGGAAAAACTGACAACACTGTGATACAGAACTTAACACAAATGGCAGAGTATTTGTGTAATCCAAATAAGCAGGTTTTTTAGGTGTTGGTGTGGGAGGGAAATTGCCTTTTCAAAAGTGGGAAGGTTATTTGTAAATATGTCAATAGCTTTTTGATTTGTCTTTCTTTAAATGTGTTTGCTGTTATGACTTACAAATCAAAATTAGTATAGCCATGTGAAAATTGGAAGATATCTATTTTTAGTAAACATTTTGATTTCATAAATTCTTCTCTAGAGCTTCTGTTGAACCAGGTAAAGTATGTAATATTTGATATGCTATGAATGTACTCAAACCCAAGCATTTTTACAGAATTAACTAATAGGTAGAATATAGGCTGCCCTGAATTTGTTGCCTTTTATATGTCAGCTGTTTTAACTGAGCAAGTTATGAAACAACCTTTGTTGAGGAATTAATACAGTTTTAAAGTGCTACCTTATATAAGCTAAGAAAATGTGGTTTCTTAGTTTAGAATAATGTTTCTTGTCTTTTTATTTAAAAGACTACTATTATCATGCGAATGAAGGGGTGTGGTGCTTCAAACTGGCTGTGATNTTTTTTTTTTTTCATTTGTTGTTGTCAATAGAAAAGATTGATCTCTGGGCTGTTGAACATAATATCTGTCCCAGTCAGAAAAGGAAAGAGGAAATTAGCAGAGCGATTGGTGGAGAATGATATCTGTCAAAAGAAACACTTGGAGAGCACTGAGTTTAGTGATAGGTGACTGCCGGAAAAAAGGGAACTTTGAATTTTGTCAAGGTAAGGAACAGAAAAATTTGATTTTATAATGTGAATACCTTTTAGAAGTTATTAGTGTGTGTATAATAACTGTACCTTGCCTTGTAGACTGTAATTAAAAAAGAAATCTTTCCCTTTAGCTCCAAAGAGTCTGCCTAAATCAATGAAGGTGCTGTCTTTGTTTCATACCAGTGAGAAAGAGTACTGCAATGTTAATAAAATACATCAGTCGTGACTTTTCTAAAATCTTAAATACATATATGTGAAATTTTAAACTTCGGGTTTCTATTTGTGTTTCTAATGACACAGTTGCTCTTTATGTGTTGTGTCAATTTTACTTAGCTGGGTTGTGGAAATAGTGACAGTCAGCCACTGAACTGTGATTTGGAATAGTATTTGCAACCAGGTTAAGAGTCAGTTGCAATCACATTGGCAAAATGGTTGTTTGTAATTTAGTTGAATCCTCTGGTTAACTCATTGCATCAAACTGGGAATCTGATAAATTTGATTGAGATGATAATGAGAATGGATATTTCTGCTTCTTGTGCACAAAGATTTTTACTGTACTGGAAAAGTAAATCTGCTATTGCTGGACAAAATTTCTAGATAACCTATGACAGTCGTTCCTGTCTTTACTGTAACTCTGTTTTTTCTTAAATGTGTGTGTCTGGATGGCAAGAAACTGTTAATCTGATTTTAAGTGCTTTCCAACACGTGGGTAACTTTCTTTCTCAGCGTTAGAGCATATCGCCTGACATAACTTTGATAGAGTATGGTCCCAAAATAAGATGAATAGTGTCTGAATACTCTAGGCTTTGCCCTGGATAGTTTTAAAGGTAGCTCAGCCTTGATCATATTACTTGTTTTCCCACCTGGGACACCATGGGCCATGCTGCTTTGCCTGTGGGGTGTAGAGAGAGATGGAGAACAGCTGAGACAGCCAGCGGGAGCCTCTGCACGTCCCCTTGTGTCAAAGGCCAGGCCCAAGGTTTTGTGCCACCAGTGTGAGCATATTTTAAAAAAAATAAATCTTAGTAAAAATTAATTTGTATTCTAACTTGAGTTCTCAGTTTAAAACAAATAAATGCTTTTTCGGGACCTTAATATACTTAGGCAGCATTGAAAGAGAATTAATGATCTTAGAAGGGTTTCTTCTTGTGTTTTGATTTTGCTTATTTAGCAGCATATAGCTTCTGACTATTTTCTTTTTACTATCTGCAGTCTTGTCTTTCAAAGTGCAAACGTACCCTGTACAGGTGGTTGTTGGTTGGTTTCTTTTTGCCATATGGGTCTTCATAGAGGATTTAAAAAAATAAATAAATGTAAAAGTAGTCATGCCTGAAGCACACAGTGCTGACACACTATTTTAGTTTATCATGGTTTATTGCTGTCAGAGCACGTGCCAGATAATGGAAATTTCTTGTTTTGGGAGAGAAAGGCTTATTTTCTAATATCATTAATTTAAAGAAAGGGAATTAATATGACTAACATTAACGTTTAATCTCTATAATGTCAAACTGATTTGATGGTTACTGAAGTATTCATGAAAGGGAGGGAACAACACCTTACCCCACTTGTTCACTGTTGTGCAGGTTGTGCTCTCTGTACTGTCTGGATGCAGGCATATTTCTGCCATGGTGAAGTTGCTGTGTACTGCATGTTTCTCTTCCCTGTGTAGTTCTATCAGTTGTAGGCTTATACCTAAATAAACACATCTCTCTGTGGCACCTCTTAGAGAGTTAACAATATTGTATAGTTTTCACCTTGGTGATGAAGAATTCAAAAGTCCTGTGTAGCTCTTAGAGAGTGATCAGTGGTAGTTAACAGTTCTTGGATCTTTGGCCATTCTCATTTTACATTTACTTGAATTGAGTGGGTAAGGTGTCTACATCTGGATGTATTTGTGACATGCTCAAAAAATTCAGTCTTAAATGGCCAAGAAGCTGCACATTCTCAATGATTTTTTTTTTTGTTTTAAATTCCAGTGAGTAATTAGAGATGAAGCCAACACTGTTTGAGCTTAGCTTAATAAGGACTTTGCTGTGCCCAAGAAGATTTGACTTTCTTTCTGAAACTTAAGTGGAGTAACAGGCAAAAAAGAGTTGTTTGAGTCTATTGCCACCTTGAAGCAATGGCCTCTTGTAGCAATGACGCCTTCTGCTGACGTGACCCCTTTCAAGCATCCTCATCTTTGTTTTGCTATTGCAAAGTCATCTTTTCTTGGCTTCTTTTTTAGCTTCAAAATAATTGTTTGCTTACCACTGTATCTTAAGGAGTACAGTGAATACAGTAAAGTTCCCATCAAACATACCACAGATGCAAGAGTATGCAAGTGTATTATAGATTGTGAATTGTCCTTCCAGTCAGAATTTCATCTGTTCATGTGGTGCACACCTGTGGCTTGGTGGCATTGCTCTTGATTGGAGTGTGAGAGAACTTAATGAAAAACAAAGCCGGGATGACATGGAGAGGCTCCACAGCAAACATGGCTTACTTCACATTAGTAAGGAAGTGAAATTCGAAATACTGCTTTGGAGACAGCTCCCTGGTATGTAGGAGCATGTATGGGTGACTCTGCAAAAGATACTGGTGTCCTGCTTGCTGCTGCTTTGCAAATGAAGCATTTTTTCTCTCTAGGTCAGGTTGATTTGCGCCAGTTGAGAGCAGTGGCTGATTTCTCCAGCTTGCTTTCTGAGCCAGTAAGAGTATCCTGGGCAGGAATCCAGCTTTTGAAGTACAAAGAAAATAACCCATAATCTATATAAAACGCTAGCGGATGGGGAAGGGAGGAAATTTACAGAGAATAAGTGAGTTTGAGAAGAACTATGTTAAAAGTAGAATGTAAGGGGAGTGTGTGTTTGACATTAATATTTATTTTAATTTGAAAATACGATCTTTGAAACCTTTGAGGTGAGCAGAGGACAATCTCTTGCATTATGATATATTTGTTAGTAAACTGAAACCAAGTGCTCCGGTTCAAGTCGTTTTTTTGAAGTGATTTTTTCCCCTGAATTTACAGAGTTTGGGTCCCTTTGTGCCCCCCCTCCCTGCTCCCCCTCAATGTAATGTGTCTCTGATAACGTTAATGGGCTTTGCCCCACATGGAGCAGCAAGTGTATTGTACCACTGCTCACTGATCCCAGGTCAGTGTGATGCGTGAAATCAATTTATTTGAATCTCTTTGCCTGTATAGGAATTTGGCAGCATGCCAGTTGTTTTCATTTAATGTTCTTTGTGTTGAACACAGACAAGCAGGCATGCTTTTGTACTCCTCTTTCTTCTCAGCTCTTCTCTTTTCAGCCAATATTCTATTCTGTGGATTTTTCAGAAAGAAGTAGGAATGTGTTACCTTTTTTAAAAATAATTTTTGTTTAAATAGCCTTTAAAGAGCGTAGAAACTAGGTCAGTCACAGAGCAGCCCTGTATAGGGTTTTCTGCCAAGTATAGGTGGTAACACCTGCCCTTTCCCATTTCTGAAATTTGGGGGGAAAAAAGAGAGAAAACATTGGTCTATTTTTCTAATTCCCAGGTCGGTGATTTATGTCCTCTTGTAAGACAAAGACTCTTCAATAATGTTTAAATCAGAATAATTGTATTTCTAAATAAGTGAATGTCTATCTGTTGGCTGGACATATTGGCAATATGTTTCAGGATCTTTTTGAGTAATTACCTTAAATTAAACATGAACCTGTACATCCCTTGCCTCATCTTTCTGTCTCTTCATCCCCTCCCCACAGTAAATTTAATATTTTGAATGGCTGGCTACACCCAAATACCCATTTCTTTTCTTTTTTTCCTTCTTTTTATGAGAAATCAAGGTGTGTGGAACAGAGCAAATAATTTAGCCCTTTATGAGCTGGGGGGGGGGGAGGGGGGGGGGAGCTGCAGCAGATATTTCCATGAGGATTTGTTGTAGAGCCTGGTGTCGGGAGAGGCAGGAGCAGCAGTGGAAAGCTCTGCTGGTGCTTGGGGCGGCTGGTGCGGAAGTTGGTGTGCAGAACCGCGGAGCCGCCGCGCAGGGGTCAGACTCGTACACATCAGCCCCGTTTCCTTGTTTAATTACCTGAAGAGCAAAACATCCAGGCTGGGAGTGTGTGAAAACCCAGTATCTCGAGCAGCAGTTTGCTGCTCTGACATCCTGCGAGGCCAGCCCCGTCTGTCCGCAAACGTCAGGGCTGGTTCCTGACAGGGGGCTATCTCTGCCGGGCCTCGGTTCCTTCCATTCAGGAGGCATTGTGTGGAAGAGGGTTTGGTCAGGAATTTGAGGTTCCTGCCGGTTCTTCCAGCCCGGACAACCCTGTGACAGATAGGCATGATTTTTTTTTTTTTCTTCTTTTAAAGAATAATAATAATAAAGAAAAAAAATTGGCTCTTTTTAGTCTTTCCCTTGTAATTCTGGCATTGGTATAGCACTGACTGAAGGAGAGCATTAACCCTTTTGCTTCTGAATTAGCATCTCTTTTTCTTTTATTTGATTCTTCCTTCTCTTGCTTGACCTCAGTTTCAGAAATCAAATCTTCTGGGGAACAAATTATTGGAAAGAATTTTGTTCTATGTAACAGTTAAACTTTAGAAAATGTTGGGGGTTTTTTGTTGGGTTTTTTTTTATAGTTATCATTTTTTATAATCATCATGCTTGGCATATTAAGTTTGTAATTTTAAGCATGCTTGGCAGCATTATTTTTCTTTGTCCCCCAGATTCAAACCAAGCTAGCGTTTGTTTCTGGCCCAATAAAACAGTAATGCCAGCTATCAATACTTCCATTCTTATTATTCATGTAATTTTCTTAGATGTCCAGTTGTGTTGGGATAGGGACAGTTGTATTGTAGTCCTTGTTCCTCATAGCTGCTGTTGGTTGAGGTCACAGGCAGCATTCAGGTTTGGGTCCATAGCTAGATAGTGTTTGTGGGGATGTAAAGCCTCCTGCCCACAGCTGAAAGACACTGTATGTTTACATAGGCAAAGGCTTGGATAGGTGTTTCGTTGATGGTGGGTTTTTTTGGTTTTCTTTTTTTTTTTTTTTTTCTGATTTTGTTTTTTTTAGTTTGTTTTTGGTTTTGTTTTGCTTTAGGTTTTTTATGTGTGTGAAGAATTAAAATACGACTTCTTGTTTGAAAGATAAATGAAGAATATTACAGTTATTTGTACTATTTCAGTACTTGAGTTTATAACGTAGCAGTGGAAATAGTTGTACTGGTAGAACTTAAAATCACTGGGTACAAGTAGTAGAGGGAGGGAACATAATTAATGAGGCCTTCCAGCAAAACTCAGTAGCATGTGACTGTTGCCTTTTATTGTTGTGGGCAGAAACCGGTCCAGGAAAGATATTTGTGGTTGCAGGAATAGAGAAAGAGAGCTGAAAATTAACTAAGGTTTAATTTCCTTTTTATGTTGAAGGCTTTTGGTCCAGCCTGTCGAGTTATGCCCACAAGCTCAGCAAACGTATTAATGTGCTAGAGATTTTGGGCGCTTCATAGCTGAGATTGAAATCTTTTGAGCAGTTGGTTACATTTTGCCAATTGTAAATTTGTAATACAGATGTAAGGGCATACTTTTCTTCTTGCATGGAGACACATTGCCAGGTAAGGATTTGGAGGAGCCTTGAGTGAGAGAAGTAGCCTTCAGTGAGCATTTGCAGTCACAGACAGGAGTCAGCTACAGAGCAGGCGGACCAGAGTCATTGTCATCTATTGTGCCACTAATCCCCCATCTGAAAAACATTTTCAGGGGATGGTGCAACGAAAGAGCTGTCACAGTGTTATCAGATTGATAATTGTGATCTAATGAGCTCTTAAATATATGTACAATAATCCTTCACCTTTAGAATCAGACCCCTTTCTTCAGTACAGACTCCCTAGGCTACTCTGGTATAAAGGTGCCTTTAAGTAAAAGTGGATTACTTTGACATGTAGTTTTAAATGTCTGTCCTGTCATCTTGTAAAGAAGCCATAATTTAAAGAAGCATTGGTTGTGTCTGTAGGGTGGAAAAAAAGATGCATTGTGGTCAAAAGTCTCATGTTCCTGAATGGAACATTACATATGTGTAGGGTTTGTCATGTGAGGGAAATTGTCTCTAACTGTCTGTTAGTTAAACCTTTACAAGTCATATAAGTTGCATCCCTCTTTTTCAGTGTTTTAATTGCCTTTATTTTATTGCAGAGTTCATAATCCAGTGAACTGGCCATGACCTCTAGCCAACCATTGCCCACCTCATCCAGCAGTCCATTAAATGAAAAGTTCTCCATGGACATGTTGTGACAACAACCACCACATTGTCTTTCCTCCCACCCAAAATTGGGTGTCTAGAGCCATTTTGAAAATAACAAATAACAAATGGTAGCCTTTACACCAGGGTTGCCACTCAAAAATTCCTTGCTGATAATGGTTTTAAATTTGCATTCTCTTTAAAAAAAAAAATCTTGGCCATCTCCACAAGCCTTTCTGTCATAATCTTGCTTAGGAAAAGTTCTTGCAGATAATAGTTCCCAAGTTGGTTTGGGCTTTATTAAAACTGGCACCTTGCATTATGCCCAAACATTTACTGTTTCTCTTTGCAGATGTTCTCCTAGCGTAAAGTGGTGTAATTTGCTTTTAGTATGAAATTCCACTTCATAATCACCTTACATTTTTCTGCTTCTCTTCTGAATGACTACAACGAAGCACCATGTGGAGTATAACACAATTAGATAAAGTGAAGTTATATTTAGAGGCCTGTGTTCCTCAAGGCTCCTCCCAGTTCCTAAAGAAACAAAGATTTTGTATTTTAATTTTCCTTAGCCATGATGGGATTCATCTGGGTCAGACTAGAAGCACAGAGATTAGGTCAACACATGGTGCTTCCAGAGAGCCTGATGTGCTCCTTCAATAGCACTTTAAGTGAATACAATTCTGGCTTAGTTTTGTAATGGAAACCTAATTGTCACGGTGTTTTTTCCCCCAGTGGTTATTGCTATTTAATTTATATGCTAATTGTGGGCAATATTTTATGGTAGTACTCATACCTTGAAATTCTGGAACTTCTTTTAGATGTCAAGGTTGGTGGAGGTAGGAGAGGATAAATGTCCAAGGCAGCTGGAGTAGAGGCGGGTCATGCAGTGAGTTGGAGAAGAGAGGTTTGTAGCAGAGGTGGCCCCAGACTCATGAATTTAAGAGCAGATGTGATGGCAGAGAGAAAGCAGAGGGTAGTGATTGGAAAAGTGAGAGAAAAATGTTATAGAAGGTATAACTAAGGAAACAATAGAAAGAAAAATATTTGACTAAAATCAGCACCTTCCTTTTGTCACTTACAAACTCTAGTGCTTTTCTATCATCAAGGCTTGAATGAGTCTGTGTACTGATTCTACTATGTTTCCAGATGCTGAACTGCATTAGAACAGTTCATTTGGTAATACTGCTTCGCATTTTAGCAATTACAGGGTCTGCCAGTGGGTCGTCCTGTTATAACTGTGAGAAAACTCATCCAGAAAAGAACCACTGTTCTGTTTGGACTTAGCTCTCTTAATGTAAAAATCTGTTTCCTTTCCTTTGTTCCATTAGACCTCCTAATTCATCAGTGAAACAGAAAATGCTTGATGATGAGGTGACTTTCTCACCTGGGTCTGGAAAGCAAATAATTTAAATGGAGAAATAATACTTAGCTGTCCTAGATAAGCTGAAATATTTATTTACAGTCCTCATTCACTTGCCCTCTTGAAATTACTCAGTAGTTGACATATGTCATATTAAAATAAAGCATTAATAGTAAACACCAACATGCTGTACAGCGGCACTGCTGTGATGTTATGGGCAGTACTGTGTGTTTAAAAACACAACCAGACATGCAGAATGGCCAGGTTTCCAGCCCATTAAGTGGAGGCCAGTGCAAAGATTTTTCTGCCTGATGGAAGACTAAACTTTATTTTCTGAATACATGTCAGTGTGTTTTACTAGCACAACCATATCCTTATCTTGTTGGGGGGAAAAAAAAAGTGTTGAATAACACAATTCTTTAATTTCCCCTATATTTCTGATGACTGTTGTGGTTTGCAAATTCATATTGATCTCATCACGAACAATAACTTTGTGTGAAGGCCCCTTTGAACAAAATTTTTGTGCCATTATAAATGTAGTAAATAAGTACAAGTTGATTAATATATGACAAAAGGGTGAAGAAGGGAGGTCAATAGGTAAGAATATTTGCATATAAACCATTTTCCTCCTATTGAAAATGGCAGTATGAGCATAAATAAATGTTTTGTATTGCTGTGTCTTTGCTCCACCTGGTGGATTTTCCTGGAAGTGTTTTTAATATTTTTCTCTTCCTTCCTTCCTTCCTTCCTTCCTTCCTTCCTTCCTTCCTTCCTTCCTTCCTTCCTTCCTTCCTTCCTTCCTTCCTTCCTTCCTTCCTTCCTTCCTTCCTTCCTTCCTTCCTTCCTTCCTTCCTTCCTTCCTTCCTTCCTTCCTTCCTTCCTTCCTTCCTTCCTTCCTTCCTTCCTTCCTTCCTTCCTTCCTTCCTTCCTTCCTTCCTTCCTTCCTTCCTTCCTTCCTTCCTTCCTTCCTTCCTTCCTTCCTTCCTTCCTTCCTTCCTTCCTTCCTTTTATATTTGCCTTGGCCACACTTTCTCAGGACAGAGATCTCTATGAAAGCGTAGCATTCCAAATCCATTAGTAATTACAGTTTATTTTGGGGCTTATTTAGAGTATTCTTGGACTCATCTAGAGATTAGTAATTGCTNATGTTATGGGCAGTACTGTGTGTTTAAAAACACAACCAGACATGCAGAATGGCCAGGTTTCCAGCCCATTAAGTGGAGGCCAGTGCAAAGATTTTTCTGCCTGATGGAAGACTAAACTTTATTTTCTGAATACATGTCAGTGTGTTTTACTAGCACAACCATATCCTTATCTTGTTGGGGGGAAAAAAAAAGTGTTGAATAACACAATTCTTTAATTTCCCCTATATTTCTGATGACTGTTGTGGTTTGCAAATTCATATTGATCTCATCACGAACAATAACTTTGTGTGAAGGCCCCTTTGAACACAATTTTTGTGCCATTATAAATGTAGTAAATAAGTACAAGTTGATTAATATATGACAAAAGGGTGAAGAAGGGAGGTCAATAGGTAAGAATATTTGCATATAAACCATTTTCCTCCTATTGAAAATGGCAGTATGAGCATAAATAAATGTTTTGTATTGCTGTGTCTTTGCTCCACCTGGTGGATTTTCCTGGAAGTGTTTTTAATATTTTTCTTTTCCTTCCTTCCTTCCTTCCTTCCTTCCTTCCTTCCTTCCTTCCTTCCTTCCTTTTATATTTGCCTTGGCCACACTTTCTCAGGACAGAGATCTCTATGAAAGCGTAGCATTCCAAATCCATTAGTAATTACAGTTTATTTTGGGGCTTATTTAGAGTATTCTTGGACTCATCTAGAGATTAGAAATTGCTGAGTCCAAGTCTGTGGCTTGTAGAGTTATATGTGATCAGTGAAAGGGAAGATTTACTGTGACTTCCCCCTCCCCCCGCAGTTCTGAGCCCCTCCATGAGAAGAAGCAGTGTTATCAAAAAAGAGAGTTACTGTGCCTAAGTGTTAGCGCTGTACATCAGCATAAAATCTGTCTGTCATTAAGCTAGCTTTGCAAACATTGTTTTCTTTGGAATTCTTAAGGACTCGGTTATGCTTTGATCATCTTATTGTTCTCCTTAGGTTATTTTTTTCCTTTAGAGTGTAATGGCTCCCTAACAGAAGGTGAAGTTTAGAAAATAGTGTCTCCATATGCAAGGGATTTGGAGACCTTTTTATTGTCTTTAAAAATGTCATTCATAGTCCTCATTAGCATTTATTGTTGCAAGCATACAAGCAGAAAATGTGAAATTGGTATGTCATGAATAGCTCCACAGAGCTCTAGAGCCCTGAAATTTTGCCTGCAGTGTGGTGTGGGGCAGGCATTGAGAGAAAGCTGGCCAGATGGCTGCCAGCACAGAGCAGAGCTGCAGGTTTTTGTCTCTGGTGCTGAGAGGAGGGAAAGTTCACTGGAGCATACGCTATCACCCTGTGCATTTTAACAAAACTAACTCGCCATCAGTCAAAACGGGGAGGTGGTGACATTGAAACAAAAGTTTTCAATATAATGTAACAATCCTTGTCAAATGAATAAAATATGTTTAGTTAGTGTCACAAATATTGACATGCTACAGAGAAAAATGCAACGCTCAAATTTATGGCTAGTGGTAGATACGCTTTCACACAAATATGCTCTACATTATCTTTATTATGAAGATCCTATACATTGAAAAGACATCGATTAGAGGTCAAAACTTGGGTTAATATACTACAGCAGGAGGAGTTTCCCTACCCATGTTAAATGAACAAACACTCTGAGCTTCAAGTCGAAAAGCAACCTATAGCTTGAAACCCTTTTCTCCTTCACTGCCCCCTCCCCCCTTCTTTTTGTATCTTAAAATATGGCCATAGTTCAGCAGGAGCAAATATTCTCTTCCAGGCTTCTCCAGATCACACTGAATGTGTTCTTTCTCTGTTAGTGAGACAGCATCATTGGTATTTTCTTTCAGAAATATTTTCAAATCAATATCAAATTTTCTAAAGTGCTTGAGTGGTGTCTATGCACAGGTGGTGTGGTAATTTTCTTTGAAGTCAAATGATGATAGAAATTAGCAGTCATTTCTAATTTACCCACATTATAGAAAATATAGTATTTAATAAAAATGCGAGGCAAAACTTGTTTAGCCTAGATCTAGTGGAAGAAATAGAGCCGAAGACAGGTATACTTATATGTACGTTTGTTCATGTGAGTGTTCTTACTAGAGCAGATATAGAGAGCAAAAGAGCATGCATTCTTTAAGGCCTGAATGTTGTCCCTCCCATTCTGAATCAGTTAATTTTTTTGTGGAACAACTCTTTCATATTAGGCCTTAATGTATATTTTCATTGTTTTAAAACCTGAAATGCATCCGAAAAATCACTAGAATTTCTGTGTGTTGAACAATGATTAATTCTTGGTGGGTTTTTTTTTTTTGATCAAAAGGCAATAGGCAGTCTAGGTTATTAAGTCAAATGCACTGTCAAGGCTGCCTTTTCTTAACAGATCATTTAAAATACTCTTTTGGAGTATTTGGGTATAACTTACAAGTTTCCTTAACTAAAAAGACATGAATGCTTTCTCAATTCCAATGAATTTATTCCAGCACTCAAGGTACCATCACGAACAGTTTGTCTAAGACAATGAAGAATATTTTCTTCCCACGTTGGTGCCTACCTTTCAACGGCTCAGTGTTTGATTTGTGTTGGTAATCTCAATTAGTCTATTTTTCACAGAGCAGTGTGTGTTTTAAATGTCTCATTTGTCTTTTTTTCAGAAGTCCAGAAAGCCTTGCCAATAAGGAAATGCTTAGGGAAATGTTTAGTGTTATCTGGCAAATGTTTTGTGTTGCATGCATAAAGAGCTGCTGTTAACAGATAAGCACATATCTTACTGGAATATTTAAATTCCATTTCCAAGCAAAGAATTAGAGGTTTATGGAGAAGTGCCTTTCTTGGGCAGCTTGAGCCTTTTGTGGTAGTGCACTAAAACCAAGGGACGCTAGGTACGATGTCATGGAAAAAGTTGTACTGAGGGTCCCGTTACAGGCTTAGGTGGGCTGCCATTGCCCCAAGCAATCAGAGATACTTGGGCAGCAAGAAATTAGTGAGTTTCTCCTGAAGGTGTTGCCTTTACTGTACTGTGGTTGGACATTCAACTGAATAAAGTTAAGAAAGCATCCAGAAGTGGTCGTCCCCTGTCCCCCGCATCAGCTCCACAGCTCACACATTAGGTGGGTTTGCCCTGTCAGTGGGATGCCTTAAGAAAACACTAATAGCTTCCAGCTGGGTGGAAAATCAAAACGTTTTGGGGCTGACAAAACTAGTAGATTTGAATTTGAAAGCCCAGCTAATGCTTCCATTTTTATTTACCACTCGCCCATAAAAGATTATTTTCCAATATGTCAGCCTCATTTGGTGGCCAGTGGTCTGAAAGTGAAAGTGGAACAAGCAAGCGGGGAAATCTGGACATTAGTGAGTCCGCCCTTTCAAGCTGGTGTGCCACTTTGTGGAATGGCCTTCTCTGAGATTGGGGGGGTCCTAATGACCATTCATCAATGCTCGTTGACTGATCATTGAGTGCCTTCTCATTCAGTTTATCAAGTCTTGCACATAAAAAGTCAGAATAAGCATTATTCAGCTTTGTTAAAGCCAACTAGGAGTAAAATGCTCCATTTGAACCCATTTTGCCCTTGGTTTTTCACTTTGTTAATGCAGTCCTGCTTAAATGAGTGCTTTTATTGGGTCTGTTAGAATATCTGAAACTATTAATTCTCTTGTATTGAATAGCTGGTGGCAGGCCAGAGCAGATGGGGTAGAAAACTATTTGGTTGGGTGTATTGCTTTCAATTAGGATCAATGAGGTTTCAGCTCCTTTGAATTAACTCACTTAATACCCACTGTGTGAAGTCACAATGTATCACAACAGTCTGCTATAAGTAGAGCGGGAAGTTGAGAAGTCCTACAGAAAAGCTTTGAGTTAAATTCTTCCTTCACTGTTAATAGAGAGCTTTCATTAACTACAGATGTGTTTCAGTGGACTTCCAGTCCCTGTTATTAAGCTGGGTTTGCACAAAAGGCAATCTCTTTACTTTTAAATGATGGTCATTAGGAATTTCCCTTTTCCATCAGATCCATGTCTTGGTTACCTTATATCATCCGCTGCATAAAAATAGTTTTTCTTCCCTTTCAAATGCAGCACTATTTGGTGGGGTTTGCCTTCTCTACCCATTTTCAAACTAAGGATTCCTAGAGGATGATTCAAAATTAATTTTGTAGAGCATTTTGAGTGATCGTCAAAGAAGGAGCTGGTGCCCACCCAGGATGGTGTAATGTCCACCAGAAAGAAACCAGCCCTAGATTGTCTTGTGGATTTTTCACTCTATTTGTATCCCTTTTATTTTAGTAATAGTCTGACTCTTCCGATGCAGCAGAACTGTTCTGTGTTAGAACAACTGTCTTTCTTGGTGGAGAATAAAACCATTTTACAGAATGAGCTGTCCACTTTGCTTGGCCTGCTAAAATTTTAGACCTGGTGCAAAAACCTCCAGGGCAAGCTTTTGGTGACTGCATTAAAAATGAAGGTGGGGAAAGCAAATAAATTTCCAAAGATACTTCTTCAGGGAGGACTGCCAAATGGGTTGCAGCCTGCCTGAGTGTATTAAATAATGAGAGGGGAAAACTATTCATGCAGCTGGCTGCTTGAGAAAATGCTGAAGTAGTCTCAGATGCACAGGCATTCTGTTAGCCCCTTCCATGAGCAGACTTCTAGGTGAGAATCTCCGGGGATCCAGGTTTTGTTGACGTGGATCAATTTAAGTGGCAATTACTGTAGTCAGATAACAGCTTAAAAAGGCTTTTTACACACAGAAAAAAGATGCATAATCGAGCAGCATATGGAAGTTCAATTTCGTGAGCCATGGTCTGTGGATTTACAATGTACTGATATTAAGACCTTCTTTTAAGAGTGAATATTGTTCAGTTTTATTAAAATGCGTCATACCGTTGACATGCTACTTTCTACTCTGAAGCTGATTCAGGCTGCATCTATTTTGATGAAAGGTTGCATTTCCAACTGTGAAAATGTTTTTCCTTTCATGTAGGGTACAGCATTATAAAAGAAAAACAACGTAGCAAATACAATACTAATTGACTGGTTTTAAATACTGCATCAAATAATAAAACCAAAAGGACAGTAAAGTCTTTAAAGGCCTTATTGGAACAGACTTCATTTGTCTTCATTTCCCTTGCTTCTCTCCCTTTGCCCCTCTGCTTTTCCCCCCTTCTTGAAATTGGTCAGGAAAATGTTTTCATGTTTCTCTTGGGCTCTCTGATGCTCAAAAATCTATTGTAGAGAACTTCATTACGATAGATGTCTGATGAAGAAAAGACCTGCCTCAGTAGTAGACACATCAAGTTGTTAGTGCTGGGCTGTTTATTGGGACAAGGAAGCTGCTCCTTTTCTTCTTGATAGTCTTAGATTTGCCAGTTCTGTGTTTGGAATTTCTCTATTTAAATGAAACTTAAGGGTGCCCCTTAGATTGTGTTAAAAAGATACTATAGAAATATCAGTATATTAAATTATTCATTTTCTTTAAGTGAGAAATATTCATTACTTCAGTCCGGACGTTAGGAGGGAGTGTTATTTTCTGCTTAATTTTGCATGTGTGTTCTTTTCCTAAACAGATCTTTATCAGGCTCTCTGGTAGCTAGAGGAAGGAAGAGGAAGGCCTAAAAGCAGAGCTGTTTCTGCATAATAGCAGCAGAAGATGGCATAACGCAAAATCAGGGGTTGCATAAATAAGTATGTAAGGACAGACCTTACAATGAGAAGATCTGACTGAGAATTGTTGCCTTTCCTTAAAGGTTTGAATGTATAATGCAGAGGCAAAGTCAGAACCAGGACCTACATGCTACTTCCTGGAGAAATGGCTTGTTACTAAAGCACTTTGCAAGTGCTGAATGGGAGGAGAGTTTTAAAAAGGACGATATTTTTTCTTGTGCCTAGAATTTTGTGCAAAGCAGTATGTGCTACAGAAGGCATGCGAGTCAAGCGTATGCTTCTTCTAAGAGGCAAAGATGTTTTACAAAGGACTAAAGAGGGACTGCTGAGAAGAAAATAGCCAGCTTTAGATAAAGCGCTATAACAAAGACTTGTAGTTTTATGTATCATGGTGTCCATTAAAGCTTAATAGGGAAGAGTGAATTGAACCTAGGCAGGCATACCTTATTCATGTGAAGGATAAACATTTAAGGGGTTCACAAAATCAGAAAGCAGGAGGACATGATGGTTTAGCTTTTGAAAAAGCTTTACAGGGAAGATTTTGTTTTCATCCCCCATGGATCACTATGCAAGGTAAAGGAGAGTAAGCTGCAAATGTTTGGAACATATCAATGGAAGAATCCCAGGGGGTTAAAAGCACCATAGTAAAATGTAAGTGGTCTGCTTTCTAAGTGTGTTCTATTTTACACATACTACTGTGGATCTGAGAGAGGGAGTGATTTTGATACACCATTCCCTATAGTAAAGGGAAATAATCATGACATAAGT
>VWZN01009767.1:83408-95534 GCA_013396955.1 Regulus satrapa | reverse complement strand
TTTTTTTTTTTTTTTCTTGCATATTCTGCATTGTCATCAAAGATCACTTAAATAGTCAGACAAAAAAGATGCAGTGAGATTTTCTTAAGAGAGACTCTGGGGTCCATGCCAATAAATCCATAGTCCCAGCTTTCTGAAGAGCTGTTCTGCTTCTTCTTAAGTCTCTGAAGGTTAATAAAATGCCTCAAAAAGAAAAAGATAATTGAACTTTTGCATGTGGTAAACAACAATTCTTCAGAGAAGTCAATCAGTTCAGCAGTTTATTTTGTCAGCTAACATAAAAAAGTTGTATACTAGTCTTTATCTTGTTGCATTAACTGCTGAAGTAATTTGTCAGCTTAAAGTAAACCTAACTGTTCTTTCTTCTCAGAAATTTAAACAAAAACTACAATATCTTAAATGGAATAGATTTTATTAAACATGCAGATTTCATTGAAAGAAATTATATCAAAACTACTTTTAAAGACTGATGTTCATCATCTCCATATATTAAGAATACCTCTAGATGTATTCTTGAGTAATAATACATAATCTTTCTAATTATATTAAATCAGTATCAGGTAGCACAAGTAAGTTGCTCCCTCACCGCTGTACTTCATTATTGCATGTGCTGTTGCACACAAGCTCATTTTGGAGATGATTGTGCTACAATAGGAACACCTTATAACCCCATAAAATCTCTACAATCTTCACCTTCAAGCATTAACCATACATTTTAAGTTAGTTTTCCTTAATAAAACTGGGTTTAAACAAATTCATAATTTTAAAATTTAGCTTAAATAGACATTTTAAACACAATTTCCAGAAAAACATGTATTTAAAGTTTGATTAATAACTTTAAAATTATCTGCCTGTTGGGATGACTATAAATAACAAGCACAGTGTCAATACATGGCTTTATGTGCACTGCCTTGTGTCAAAAATAAATCTGGAGATTTTATGTATATAAATATACTTTCTTGATAACACTAACAATCAAGAAATAAATCCTCCTAACAGGAAATAATCACACAAGTTTTATTAAAGCTGAAGAAATCCCAACAACCATTTGGATTTTTTTTTATATCAGATTTTGATATTACACTAAGGAGCAGTTTGCTTTGTAATCATCTGGTAAATGAGACATGAGGGTATTAAAAGCCATCAACAAGCATCTAAAACTTGTTCTTATATGCATTACTTACCTTCTTCTTTTTCATTATAAAAGGAAAGACACATGGAAAGCACAGTCTTTGAAAAAACCCTAACTCTTAAGGACTTGCCTTTAGACCTACAAATAAAATGCTGACTTAATTGTGATTTTCCTGTTTTTCTTCTTAGGTTTCCATTTAAATATGCAACTAAAATATGATTAACATAAAACTAAAGTAAGTTACTAATATGGATTTAATTATATTTTCATATGAATTTTAAATGAAACACAGTAGAAGTGTAGCACAAATACAATATTACTTATAACTTCCTGCAGTAGTTTGTTCAGATTGTAATTTCAATTTCATTTTAATTTCAATTTAATTGAATAATGTAGTTGTACTGAATAATGACTATAGTAATTGAACTGATACATCCAGAGTTTATTTGTCTAGTTGAAATTATATGAAACTTTGGAGAGAAAAAATGGGAGAGAAATCTGTTTGGTTTTAATCTTTCAAACTTGATTTTAAGAATTTTATTAAATATTTTCTTTTTTTTTCTGTATAAGAGACATTAGCTCCCTGCTTAAATGCACTGGAAGCAACTGTATTCTAATTGCACCATTGATCTTAGATTCATCATATGAGTTTCCCCAGAATTCTGGTTCACAGATGAGCCTTATACAGCTTCATAAAAATACTTGTTTTTCTGGAAATACATACATTTGTATGTATTTGTACATACAAATTATGGAACAAGCCACTGGAGAGCAGGCCCATGGAAAGATATCTGGGGGTTTGCTGACCATGTGTCAATAGAGTTCCTCAGCAGCCAAAAGGGCCAGCTGTGCCCTGGGGTGCATCAGACTGAATCTTTAGCCAGTAAACAAAGGTGATTGTCCTGCACCACACTACGCTGATGTGGCCTCACCTCACAGAATCACAGAATGGTCAGGTTGAAAAGGACCACAGTGATCCAAACTGGCCCAACCTCCCTTCTCAGGCAGGGTCACCCAAGAACACATGGCATAAGATTGCATTCAGACAGTTCTTGAATTTCTCCAGTGCAGGAGACTCCACAGCCTCTCTGGGAAATCTCTTCCAGTGCAAGATTACTTGCACAGTGATAAAGTTTTTCATCATAGAAGATCAAAGTCGTTGTATGCAATTTTCTGCCCAATGTATGCATTTTCTGCCTCCTGTCCTATTGCTCAGCACCACTGAGAACAGCCTGGCTCCATCTTGGCACCTTCCCTTCAGATACTGATAGACATGGATGAGGTCTCCTCTCAGACATCATTCTTGAAGGTGAGTGGGCCCAGCTCCCTCACCCTTTCCTCATAAGAGAGTTGCTCAGTCTGTTAACCGCCTTTTTGCCATCCACTGGACCTATTCTAGGAGCTCCATCTCTCTCTGGTACTGAAGATCCCAGAATTGGACACAGCACTCCAGATGTGGTCTCACTAGGGCTCAGTAGAGGAGCAGGATCGTCTCCTTCAAACTGCTGGCAATGCTCTTCCTAATTTACCCTAAATCACACTAGGCTTCTATTTACCTTCTGGGCCACAAGGGCATACTGCTGACTCATGGACAACTGGTTTTCTGCCAAGACCCCCAGGTTCTTCTTTGCAGAGTTCCTTTCCAGCAGACTTTCCAAAGGTGCTTTCCCCAACCTGTACTGGTGCATGGGGTTATTTCTCCCTGAGTACAGGACACTGAATTTGTCAAGTACTGTGTGCAGTTTTGGACACATCAATTTACGAAGGATATAAAACTTTTGGACTGTGTCCAGAGGAAAGCAGTCAGCATACTGAAAAGCCTCAAGAGCAAGACTTATGAAGAGCAGCTGAGGTAATTTGGTTCAGTATAAAGAAGAGAAGTCAGAGGGTGACCTCATAGCAGTCTATATATTCCTCTGGGGGAAAGTGGAGAGGGAGGTGCTGATATCTCTTTGATGATCAGTGGCAGAACAGGAGGAAATAGAAGGAAGTTGAATTGGGGAAGTTCAGATTGGATATTAGAAAAGCTCCTTCACTGAGAGGGTGGTCAGTCACTGGAGCATCCTTGTGATTGTGGCATCAAGATGATTGTGGTATCAAGATGGCCAGAGTTGAAGAAGCATCTGAAGAAGGTTGTTAGTTATACAGCTAAGTTTTAGGTAGTGCTGCAAAGAGGAGAGACTTTGACTCAATGATTCTTATGCCTCTCTTACAGTGGAAGGCTTGCATTTTTTTATTTGAAAAGATTTAACCTAAATTAGTTGTTTATTATTTGTTATCGTCCAATATAAGTTCCAAGAAAGAAGAAATATTGCAGAAATTGATCACATCAATATTATATGTCACAATATATTGTATATTTCTATATTTGTATGTATATGTAAATAAATGTATCTGTAACATTCTATATAATTTTTACATTCTGTATTTTTAATTACTTTTTAAAATAAGAAAATTTTAAAAATAAAATTCTATTTTAAACTATAAAATCCAGTCATTAAAAAGAATAAAATAGTGATGATATTTCACAATCATGAAAATCAATGATATCATGATGAATCAATGATTCCTAAGGAATCATTGATTAGGAATAGAAGTTAGAGAAAAGAAGGAGAAAAAGAGGAATCTTTGGAGTTGTTTATTATTATCATTTGGAGGAATGTTTTGGAGTGTTTATCTTCCCAAATGACCTTTATGTGTGACAGAGCTCTAGTTTCCTGCAGATGTCTGAACAACTGTCTGATTATGAGAATGAGAAAATGAATTCCTAGTTTTGGTTTTCTTATTTGTGTAAGATCTTTGCTTTACCTATTAAACTGTTTTATCTCAACTCATGAGTTTTCTCACTCATATTTTTATTCTGTCCCAGTCTTGCCTAGGGGTAATGAGTTAGCAGGTTCTTAGTGGTTGGTTTCCAGCTGAGGTTGAACCAAAGCAGCCTGTTTTGTCATTATAGAAATTACTGACCAGGACCAGCAAATTTACAGAATACCAAGGAGTATTTAGTAGACCTGGCATTGGATCACAAGGGAACTGCCAGAAGGGAGATGAAGAGATGTGGCAAAAGGCAGGGCCACAAATGATGTGGAACTATGGATGCGTAAGAGAAAGGAGAGGATCATAAGGAAGCAAAGGAGGAACAAACAGAATGGAGTATAAAATGTCTGGTTGTAAATTGTGGCTGGTCAGTACACTTGTCTGAGCAATCCCTGTGCCTGATGACTGCAATCTGTTATTTTTCTTGTATCTTTACTTTTCATTTGTTTCATAGCAAGGGGAAAATATACCTCTGTGATTTTGAGAACAGACCATGTAGGAAAAATTAGGAGACAGGGTGGGCACACACAGTTGCAGATCAATGCTTCATCAACAAGTTTATTTATGGTTCCAAACCACTGTACCTAAACCTGGAGAGCAAAACTAATTTTCTGATATCTAAAACAGTGTTATGATTTTGAAAGATTTACTTATTTCAGTAATATTACATAGACTTCTCTTTCGTATTCTTGAAAAACCCATCAGTGATAATTTGTAACAGTCAAGGTTGCCTTGGAATTCATATCTGAATTACCTGAAAATAAGAGAATTGCAGGATGGTTTTCAAGTTCAGTAAGATCTACTTTTTATTTTTTTTCTTTTTTTTTTTTCTTTTTTTTTCTTCCTCAGAAGAAGCTATTCTGTGACAAGCCCAGGTGGCAGACACATCACATGAAAAATATTTATGAAATTGCTCATTGATTTCTTTCTCAGAGGTTCCACACTCACTTCCTTGCACTCTTCAATTCAAAGCATTATGCAAAAGTTAGGAATAAGAGGACTTTTTTTTCTTCTTACCTATCATGTGGGCATCACAGGCCAAGGTCTGTAAGAGAGCACAGATGAACATTTCTCCTTTTACTTTACTCTGAATGCTCAGAGTCCTGTTGCTTGTCCTCCAAGCTCACCTGTAATACATTTAACACCTCAGTGGAGGTTGGCTAGATGCCAAAAAGTGCTCAGTTTTCTTTATTCTTCAAGAGGTACACAGAAATCTTTTTTTGGTGTCTCCTGAGAAAGTGAAAGTGACTAAGATTTCTCTGAACTCAGATTTCATTTCCAGCCTAACCTTCAGTCTCTTATGAATTGAAAGAACACAAGGAAAGAATTAGTTTTAATGAATTTAAATACTGTTTCTAGGTATCTGGCTATTATAAATCCACTTTAATCTTTTCTTTTTTATTATGAAATGATTAGCATTATTTCCCAATTATTCAAATTCCTTTGGGTCTACAATCTACATCCTCCCATTGCATCTGTTCTCACTCCTCTTTATCCTGGAGCACAATCCAGGTCTGCTTGTTTCATCATGTGAAAGAAATAACATACATCCCATTATATGCAGACTCTAAAATGATGCAAACTGGCTTGATTAGTTCCTCAGAAAGGACCACAACAACTCCCCTAAAATGAAATTACCTCTGCTTTTGTATGTCTTCTAGATGATATGGAAGTTCCCATGATCTTGTTACCATTTGTCATAGCCAAAGACAGACAAAACTGTGCTTTACTCTTGAAACATGGGTGGCTAGAATATCAACTTTCTTTTTTTCACAGTCATTTACAGTGTTTTGTTAACTTCCAAAGATATTTGGAATAAACTCCAGAACAAGAGTCCCATGCTAAAGCAGTATAGACCCTCTAAGTAACATGATCTAAACTCTATATAGGATGAAAATTTCCATAACTTCACAAATTAATGGATGTTTCTTCCTCATTGATATTCTGACTTCTTCAAATATAGGCCTTCCTAGTTTCCTGTGTATGCCATTCATCCTGTGATGATCATTAACCATTTTCTCCACAGTTTGAGAATTCTCTTTGTGATTTTCCTTTGAATTACTGCAACTTTAAGGTAATGCTCAGTCTCAGTGCAGCTGCCCTTCACAATTCCTCACCCTGAAGAGGGAGGACACACTAGATACATGTCACCAGATATCATGCTGTTTGGGGGAGTTGTGCTGCTACGATGACCACACAATGCAGAGCTGGAAATTTTGCTTATAGTTTCTCTGTTTTTCTATGAGTTAACCATTCCCTAGTCTTGTTCTATGTAGCCTTCTAAAACCAAGAGAACACAAGAAATTAATTTGCACAAGTTCTACTTGTCTGAAAAGAAAATACAGGAAACCTTTCCTGTTTCAATCTCATCTTGTTTCAGTTTACTGTATTTCATCATTTCCAAAATGTTTTATGACTCCCATTTTCTCCAATTGGAGATTCAACAAGACAAGGATTGTCAATTCTATATTTTATGCAATTCTTCTTTGATTTCTATATCACATTGTTGAGGAAAGCTATAAACATGATGCTTCTATTTAGGGACTTACAGCATGCCAATTTCTGCTGCATCATGATTAACATATTTTCGTTCCTTTAGAATTGTAATTAACACTTTAATTATGTTTTTCATATAAGCAATACTGGTTCAATAGCTGCTGACTGAAAAGCACCACTTAATTGTGTCCTCTGACTTTGTGGATAAGACAAACTATTATGATTCAATTATAAAAGATGTCTCTGATGCAAGTAAGGTGCAAAAGAGACCATATGCCTAACCTAATAGTATGGCTTTTATTTAACAGTAAGGGTGACCTAGAAAAAATGGAAACAGGAAGGCAGGCAGAGCCCACGAATAAGGGATGGGTGAAAATAAGGTGGTTTAAGATTTGGATTTACTTCTTATTATCCTACTTGAATTGTGATTGGCAATAAATTTTGTCAGTGGCTGTACTTTCTGAATTATCTCTCCCTGTCTTTATCTCAAGCCTTTCATCATATTTTCTCTCCCCTATCCAGTTGAGGTGAGAAGCAATGGAGTGGCTTGGTGGGCACTTGGTGCCCAACCAAGGTCAACCCACCACAAATTGAAAAATTTACTACTGCAGAGATTTCCCCAGATTATCTCTCCTGCCTCTGACACACTTTTTCTAATTACCTCTGGTCAAATATTCATCCAGGAAAAGTGCATTGCTCTGCCTCGTAGTTATCTATTTAAACTGTTTGTCCTTTCTTCCTATAATGATTCTTTGATGACTTTGAATTGTATTATTTCAGTTTTATCTCCTTGTGCCATCTTTCTTTAAGTGTTTAAGTGTCCATGATGCTGCAAATAACTTTGCTGGTCCTAACATGAATATTGAAGAGTGTTCCATAAAAGCTATTAGGTCACATCTTTTCTGAGCCACAGAGCCGATCTGGAATTCTATGCTGATATTTTTTAGCATGACTAGACAGGAGTTTATGTTATTTTCCAAGCACTGAAGACCTCAGGGCTTAGGATATGTTTTGATCATGTCTTTTCTGTCTTCTCTGGTCTGTAATTTCCATAGCTATGAATGTCTGCTGAAATGAAAGGAAATATTATATACTGTCTGAAGTCAAGTGCATCTTCTTTCAATGAATTCATGCAGCAGAATATAGATATACTGAAGAAGTAAAAAATGTGCTGTAATTAGGAGCTTTCTTTACCATCTCTGAAATGTAGAGCAGAGTTCAGAGTAACTAGACCTCATCCTCATTAAAACTTATGATAATTAATTAGAGAAACAATTCAGTTTTTCCTCTTGAAATGTATTTTGCTTTTGGGTTATTGTACTGTTTATCTAATTTACTTGGGACCACAATTCTAAAATTTGTAGTGCCCAGCAGTCAGCAATAAATTATCTAGTAATTTCTTCATGTATTTGGAGGGAAGGGAAATTAAAAGGCCTCAGTAGTGAAATAAATACCCAGTGGATATAATGGATAAAACCCATCTACAATAAAAGGTAATAACTTAAATCTCTCCTCTATTTGCATCTCCCTTGGTTTTTGAAACTCTGTCCCTAAGTGTAATCAAGAAAACTTGTTTCTGATTTACAGAAGCTTGATGAACATAAGATGTTATGTAGGAGTAAAATGTGCTATTCCTGCATTTCTTAAGCCATTTAGTGGGAACCCATATAAATTTATGTTAAAAACTACAAGAACCACTTAAAGTTATGTCAGATTCAGGTCATCATTTCAAGGATTTCATAGTCAATTCACAATCTCTCTCTGACATGAATACAGAAAGTAAAAATCTGTTGAAATCATAACGCGTTATGTATAAATGATACAATCATCTTGTTTGCTCTTGGAATAAAATATACTTTGGAGCAAAGAAATGAAAGTATTTTAATAAACTGTAGGAAAAATAGAAATTGTTGGGAAGCCAAATAATTATAGCACCTTCTTGCTTGTATCAAAATGCTCCAGCATTGGTTGTTATGATATTGATGACAAGAATGTGCAGTATATAGGTATTGTTACTGCAAATGCAAGGCTAGTATCAAATTATGCTTAGTCTATGAACCTTGAACTCATCTTTATGTTATTTACAAAGCAAAAACCATACATTTAATTTATTTATAAAATAAACAAATATTTCTAAATATTTTAATACATTGCTTGCAGAATAATAATGCAAAGTAAGTTTAAAGCACTGCATACTTATCATCTTCAATGCTAATGGCAAATAAGCACTTAATGCAACTTGCAGAATACAGTTGTGTCTACAGTGTAGAATGGGAAAAAAAAAATCAGTATTTGCATGCATAATTAACCAACAATCTGAAACAGTGTGGAGATTGCTATGTTGAGTTAATACAAAGAAATTCATTAATATATGAATTACTGAAATTGTTTCACATTTTACAGATTCCTTCAAACAATTTCTCTCTTTAATAATTTTCTTAAAGATGTTACATTAGAATCACATTGCCCTAAAATATTTTCCTAACACATAATCCCAAGTACTTCTTATAGAAAAGCCAGATGATAATTTGAGAAAAATCATTTAATATCACCCTTTGAATTTACCTCATTTATAGGTGAGGAAATAGGTCATAGCTTAATGGTATAGGTATAAGTAATGCCCAATATCTGAGGACATAACAATAAATAAGCAACAAGGTATACAAGATGTATTCACAAAATGCATGCACTGAATATAGATATTAATTTATCTGTATATGTGTTCTGGAGTATATGTTATGTCAGGACTGTAGGCATGACTCTTTTGCTCTTAAAAATTTTCACCTCTCTGAAGCAAACAGTTTGACATCCTCCAATAGAGAAAAAGTGATCTTTCAAAGAAAGCTAGAGTTAAGATAAGAACAAATTATACCTGCAGGAGAGGGTTTTGCTACTTTTTTCAGCAATGTGCTGCTGCACTTCAGTTGTTGCTATAGAAATCCAGGAGACGGGGAGACTATCAGGGCTGTATAGATAGGAAGTTCACTTAAGCCAATCACTGCTCTGCCCATTTAGACTTATCATGGTTGCCTTCATGTCATTAATAAAAAGAGACAACAATGGGAGTGCTGCCACATGAAAGTTTAAGAACCCATCTCTTTCCTTCTTGTCTATGAGGCAGCCTGCCTATGTTCAGATACAATAGAATTTCTAATCAAACTTTTAAGTAGATTATATAGCTCACTAACCTGACTGCACTATGCTATCCTTCTCTTTTTCCTCTGAATCTCTAAATCCCCACTGCTTTCTTAGAAGCCACATAGCGTAAACTAGTTATCTCTGAAACTTACTCATTTTATTTCATTCAAAGACCTGCTTTCACTCTCTTTCTCTCTCTCTTTTTCTCTTTCTCTCTTATTTATTTTTCTCCTTTTTTTTTTTTTTTTTTTTTGGTTAACAGTTATGTTTTCCCTAAATTAAGACATTTCCTAAATAAACTAGGAAAATGCAATTTTCATCTTAATTTGATCCTTTAGATATAGGAGGGGAAAAAATACATTTAAAAACTTAATTTTCATCTAGTAAAAGAAAGGTTGCCTAGGAAGGAATTTTTATTTTAACAAGTAAAGTTAGAGGGTATACTTATGTTTGCAGTGATCTTTGTTTTACAGAATAACAATTTCTTGATAAAGATATTCTAGCCATTATATTTAAAAAGTTGTGATAAATAGCTACGAAAGACATATATTCATTCGGCATCATTCTTGCTGGTTCTACCTAGATTATTAGTCACATTTATTTGTATCTGTAATATATTTATATGTATTTAGACCTCTCAATTTTATTTTTATCATCATACTCTTCCAGAGAGAAACACTTAAAGATTAGATGTGAAACTATGTCAGAGAAACCACAAATGTATTCCATCTCTGACTTAAGACATACTTAAAACCTGCAGACCTGAGGCTTAAGTCAGTGTCTGTTGATGCAATTGGAAAGACTTAGATTCATTTTAATAGAAACAGAACTTTACTCATAAAACTAAACATTTGCAAAACCTGATGCAAAACCATGGTGTCTGATTTATTAATTGACATTTACTAATTTGTTCTAGACATTTTGTGCATCATAACACATAATTATTGCTTTGATGTTTCATATTATATTCATACGTACATATGAATTTTACCATTCACAGCATAATTTTATTGTTTCAAAAGTAAACTACATTGGAATTTTTAATAAAGTGTGTGGGTAGTGTGTAGGTAGTGTCTGGATAATGTCAAAAATGTATATTATTTTCAGGAATCCCTCTTCTTATTTCTTAAAAAAAAACCAAACAAACAAAAAAAAAAACAACAAAACACAAAACAAAACAAAACAAAAAAACAAACCACACAAAAAAAACCTCAAAAAACAAACAAACAAAAAAACCCCAAACCAAAACAAAAAAACCCAAACAAACAAAAAAGTGAATACCCTGTTACTTTCCAGGAGATTTTAATGGTCAAGTTATGGAACAATAAGGAATTTTTTCCCTTTTTATTCCCCTTTTTTGTTAGAATTTCTTTTTGCTGAGAGAATTTCTCTCTTCTTTTGACAGGAGGAGCTGTAGCAAACATGAAAGATTTACATGATTGTGCTTCTTTCTTTGAAAGATATTTCCTTGCCCAGTCTCATCTTGCAAAATATAAATGGGCTAGGAACCTGGTTNGGGGTAGGAAGGGGGAGGAGGGAAGGGGAAGGCTGGGGGAGGGAGTGTTGGGGTTTCTGGATTTGTTTTTTAAGGTAATATGTCTATTTTGTGATCACTGGGAGAGCAGCAGTATTTGCAAGACCCGAGCATTTTAAAATTTTTAAAAATTCTTCTGACACTACTCA
The DNA here is from genome assembly GCA_013396955.1 of Regulus satrapa. Taxonomy (NCBI): domain Eukaryota; kingdom Metazoa; phylum Chordata; class Aves; order Passeriformes; family Regulidae; genus Regulus; species Regulus satrapa. The sequence goes on along the minus strand of VWZN01009767.1, from coordinate 84,268 downwards.
GTGGCAGATGTTTTATTTAATGATATTGGAAATAGGGCATATATTATATAAATCTTCCATGGTTTACCACTCCAAAGCCAGCTTACGGCTAAACATTGCCAAGCTAAATGTGTACCCAAGCCATATTCCTATTTTAAATTATCGTAGCTAATTATAATACACAAAAGTACTTCTATGTTTGTGCTTAAACCTGTTTATCAGTTGCTGGATATTTTCATTAGGTATTAGTTATGTTTTGGATAATGAAAAATAATTACTGTCTACTTGCTCCATTAATTCATTTTTTTTAAACTCTCTCTGCTAAGTGTCCCAGACCTAGCTTATTTTCATGAGTTGAAATGCAAACCTCCCCATGCCCCAAAGTAGGAAATATTTTTGATAGAAAATCTCTTCTGTTTTTTTTTTTTTTTAAGTATTTTTAATGATGAAAATACAAGTCAGAAGAACTGCACATAGCACTGAAACTGCTTGCAAACCATACATTAATTGATATATGATATTTGTAATATAATTATAATAATTATGTATAGTATATATAATTATTTATTTTATGATTCATCTCTCTGATGCTGAACACTGAGTTGAAATTTTCGAAGAGTTGTCAACAGTAGCTTCAGGATCGCTTATATGAGAAGTAGCAGCTAACTTTCTGTCATATTTTCCCTCAGGCATATTACCTTGCACTTATCAACACTGAATTTCATCTGCTGATCCATCAGCAGATGTTAATCCTATAACATTTTCAAATCCTTCTGCAAGCCTGTACCATCAGCTTCAGATTTGTCCAGCTGGATAAATTACAAGTTTGTTCCCTACTCCAAGTCATGTAAATTAAAAATTTAAAAAAAAAAAAAAAAAAA
>VWZN01009767.1:33471-43626 GCA_013396955.1 Regulus satrapa | reverse complement strand
TTAGCCTACATCTTCACAATTTCACTACAGGATGGACTATCCAAGAAGACAAATGGAAAAGTCTGCTGATTTGACCTTGGCTCTATGTTAGGTGCCCACCAAAGCTGTCCTATCACTTCTCTCCTAAGCTGGACAGGGAAGAAAGAAGACAAAAAGTTTGTGGGTCAAGATAAGAACAAGAAATCATCACTCATCAATTCTATAAAGGCTAAAACAGACTCAGCTTGGGAAAATAGCTTAATTTATTGCCAACAAATTCAGAGTAGGCTGATGAGAAGTAAAACCAAATCTGCAAACACCCTCCTCCTCCCTGTTCTTAGGCTTAGTTTCATTACCAATTGCCTACCTCTTCCCCCAGTGGCAAAGGGAAACAGGGAGTGGGGGCTGCACTCAATCCTTCACATGTTGCTTCTGCTGATCCTTCCTGCAAATTTACATAACATAAATCAGCTAACATGTCAATAAAATTAATGTGAACCATACAAATTCCTAAACATATAAATCTTTGCTGTTTCAGTGAGGTATAGAATATAAAATTATTGTTAGTATTAAGAAAAGCTGCCTACATTTTCTTAAGCTTTTTTCCAATTTGGATCTTACTCATGGTCAATCATATTAATGAGTTTCATATTGAATTACTTTTCAAATACAGTTTCTAAATAAGATAATTGTGGAGAAAAAAAAATGCATTAATGTATAGCCTTGATTTTATGTGCTTTAGATTTAAATTATTGAAATTAAATGCAAATTGTTTTAAGNAACAAGCATATATACTGGGAAATTGGCACTGCTTTTCTGTGATATAAATAATTACCTAAAGTTCAGAATCATAAAGAAATCTCCCAATTATTCTTTAACTTATCTAGAAAAGATGTAATCATTTTTCAATTATATTTTTCTGCAGGCTCAACCTACATTTAATTCTTAATTAAAACTTCTGTTTACCAAGCCACANCTAAGGCATTTTATTCTCAAGGATTCTCCCACTTAATATGTGTCAGTTCAAGTTTAGAAAAAGAAAGGGGGGAAAAAAAAAAAAAAATCCCCGGTATTTTCAATAGCATATTTTAGAGTCCTTTGGGTAAAAACTGAATAATGGTAGCAGAATTTTTTCTAGACTGTGCTGTTTTGGTTTTGTATTCATTTAAGTTGTTTTCCATCCATGGTAAAAAAATTCTTTGCACATTCAGGTTGAAATCAGACTAGTTAACATTTTGTCTTGGCTCTGTAACAGGCACAGCCTGTGGCTCTGTACAAGTCACAGAGTTCTGGTCACTTCATAAAATGTTATTCATGCAGTTTCTCTATAACTTAAATGAAAGACCAAAAAATATGTCCAAAGACAAGAATCTGAGACTCTCTTGTCCTAATATAGCACTAAACTCTAGATAAATCTGACTTACTTTTTTTTCAGCTAAACCAATTACTAGCTAAACAGTTGTTCAGCTTGACAGCTAAGGAAAGGAAATCATTCCATCCTGGTTTCAGCCTTTATCAGCAGTATCACTTGCAATGGCACTATCCAACATTTAAGGAAGCAGACTCTATCAAAAAAAGTCTCAGATGCAGGTCCTGAAAGGAGCACTCTAACCAGCTGGTGATAATACAGAAGGGTATAATGGTGAGTGCCAGTGTTTGCCATGGCAACAAAGAAGGACCATTACCTTACTTAACAAAGAATATTGTTTTCTATGATACTGACATTTTTGCAGTTTTCCATTAATCAAGAATTTTAATTATACAGATATACAAGATCAATTAGAATTCTAAGATTTCTGTTTCAGGTATTGGATTTTCTTTATTCACAGAATTGTCTCTATTTACAACAGCAATCTTTTCAATAGTATTCCCATGTGCACTTTTAGCAGTATTCTGATGAAGAATTAGATGTTTGATGTTATTTTTCAAGAAAAGGTTATATGAAAACATGTCATCATTGTCTAGTGATGTCTAGAAAACACAATTTAAAAAAAAAATTATTTATTCTTTTTTATTACATAATGCTATCACAAAGTTGTTTGGTTTCTTTGGTTTTTGTGTTTTTGTTTTGTTTTGTTTGGTTTGGTTGTGTTTTTTGTTGTTGTTGTTGTTGTTGTTGTTGTTTTTTGTTTGTTTTTTTTTCCCCATGTAGATATTTACTTTTGGACCACAATTTCTGTATCAGCTTTGCTGGTTTTTTGGGCTTGGTTTTGGTGTCAGGGCTTTTTTCTTTGCTTGTTTGTTTGTTCTCAAAAACCAGCTGCATTTCATTTAGGCTGCATAATACAAATTACCACTCATAGTTGTTCTTATTCTTCTTACTATTATTATCATTATTTGAAACTCATTTCATTGTTAACTACTTTATTCTCCATGTCAAAGACAACAGTGAAGGAACTTTGCTCACACTCTGCACTTCAAGATCTGTCCCTAATGCCAAATAATGCCAAATATCATCAAATAGTCCATGTTGCATTATCCTAACTATATCCATAACCCTTCCAGTTCTTGCCAAATCCCACTGTGAAGCAGTGGGTAAGCAGCATTAGCTGTCTATTGGTGGTAACCCATGACAACTTTCCAATGCTTAAGATCCTTTGACAACTGCCTCTTCAGACTTTCTTGTGTCTATAAAGATTTGACCTCGATAATTCATATACTTTTAATGGAATAACTATACAGTTAAGCTAATTTTTTATGACCTATTTGATTATGTACACAGCAATTTTTGTTCAAAGTACTTCTTAAATATGCCAATTCTCTGATTGAAATTATATATGACTACAAATGAGAGTAAATATTCCTACAGTACTTTACACAAAGATATGCCTTTTATGACTGTCAGGGTTTTTGGTTTGTTTTTTTTTTTTGTATTTTATTTAAATAGTCCTTCAAATGAGGAAAAGCTTCAGTATTGGCACCAGCATGAGTTCCATTCTGTAGATGTTAAAAATACTAAATTTGTTGTAGGATGTTCCAGCTTAAGAATAATAAAAGTGCTACTGACACACCAAATGTCAAAGAAAGTAGATTAAAATTATATATAAGGATTTCAGAATTAAATGGAAAGACAGCCTAGATGTTTCACAGTGTTACTGAAATAAACAAACCATGCAATATCACGTCAACATAAGACACACCAAGGCAAATAACATTGGCAAACCATACACAACACATTCTATATATACATGTTAAAATAAATCTCAGGACATGCTTTAAATATAAGGCCAAATGCTGATAAATATAGAAGGCATTTTAACTTCCTACATGAAACACTTTCAAAGCAATAGAGTCAAGAAAAGTACTACTAAGACTGAAGAATAGAATACAACTGTTCAGTGTTAGAATTTATTATTTAATTGTTTATAAAATAGTTACTAAATATTTATGCTATTAAAACAAAAATAAAAAACAAAACAAAACAAAATAAAACAAACTGCTAAGTATACTGTTAGTTTATACTGTCTTAGTCCAAATAGGTTGCTCAGTATACTGATTCATTTTACAACCTCTAACCCTTGAGAGAATGGGTTTCCATCATTAAGATGGAGATCATAGTTTGGTTTTTTTTTTTTTTTCTCTCACAAATCAAGCTAATTTTATAAGTCAGTAAACCAAAAAAACATATTTTTGTTCTTTTCCAAGTATTAGTCACATGGTTAAAGTATTGCAGAAAACTAGAGACATAAAAACTTTGGGTATTTCTTTTAAAGAAAATCAATTATTAAAGTAGTAACAATATTATATGATATTATCAGACCTGGCAGATACCCTTTACAAAATAATAAACACAGTAGTAAAGTAGTAAAATAAAGTAAAGTAGTTAAATAAAGAGCAGAATCCAAAACCTAAGCAATTTCCTTAAGGTTTTCATGATCAAAAGCAAAGGTAAACATTTACTTAAATTGTTACAACAGAGAAAAGGGTTTTATATAGTACAAAAAGACAGAGAATCTGGAATAGCTTCATATCACCCTTCAAATGGACTTTATAAGAAGTGAAAATATGTGGTCAAAGCATGACGTACTAAATCTATTGCCAACAAGAAGACAAAGAGACAGAGAAGGGTCAATACCACTGCTACAATNAATAACATTGGCAAACCATACACAACACATTCTATATATACATGTTAAAATAAATCTCAGGACATGCTTTAAATATAAGGCCAAATGCTGATAAATATAGAAGGCATTTTAACTTCCTACATGAAACACTTTCAAAGCAATAGAGTCAAGAAAAGTACTACTAAGACTGAAGAATAGAATACAACTGTTCAGTGTTAGAATTTATTATTTAATTGTTTATAAAATAGTTACTAAATATTTATGCTATTAAAACAAAAATAAAAAACAAAACAAAACAAAATAAAACAAACTGCTAAGTATACTGTTAGTTTATACTGTCTTAGTCCAAATAGGTTGCTCAGTATACTGATTCATTTTACAACCTCTAACCCTTGAGAGAATGGGTTTCCATCATTAAGATGGAGATCATAGTTTGTTTGGTTTTTTTTTTTTTTCTCTCACAAATCAAGCTAATTTTATAAGTCAGTAAACCAAAAAAACATATTTTTGTTCTTTTCCAAGTATTAGTCACATGGTTAAAGTATTGCAGAAAACTAGAGACATAAAAACTTTGGGTATTTCTTTTAAAGAAAATCAATTATTAAAGTAGTAACAATATTATATGATATTATCAGACCTGGCAGATACCCTTTACAAAATAATAAACACAGTAGTAAAGTAGTAAAATAAAGTAAAGTAGTTAAATAAAGAGCAGAATCCAAAACCTAAGCAATTTCCTTAAGGTTTTCATGATCAAAAGCAAAGGTAAACATTTACTTAAATTGTTACAACAGAGAAAAGGGTTTTATATAGTACAAAAAGACAGAGAATCTGGAATAGCTTCATATCACCCTTCAAATGGACTTTATAAGAAGTGAAAATATGTGGTCAAAGCATGACGTACTAAATCTATTGCCAACAAGAAGACAAAGAGACAGAGAAGGGTCAATACCACTGCTACAATATGGAGAATTCAAAGAACCTAGAGGTGATACAAGACAGCAGTGTCCTTGACCACAAACCTGACATTCTTCAGAAAAATAAATAGACAAGAAAATGGGGACTTTATTCTTTGGAAAAGAATAATTTCAGTGAAATTTATCTGTCTTGAGTATATATGTAGGCTATGTGATATGATTCATCTTGGTTACATTTCTAGTTAATACAAAGAGGAATGTTTTCTCTTCATTGGAAAATAGGGTGTTAGCACCTTATCTAATGTACTTTAGGATAAAGTGAACTACATTTAAGAACTGTCTGTTCTTCTCTATCACCAGTAAGTGAATTCACACACTTGGAGATTGGAGAATCAGAGAATTATTGCAGGAACTTCATGAGACAGGAAAAGCAATTTTCTGTTGTCTAAACAAACCCTAAAACAAATGATATTTTTGTCAAAGTGCAGGAAGGGGAGTGCTGGAAATAAAAGTGTCTTTCATTTGACTTAATTACAGTTCTGGTACAGGTATTTCCAGAGAAGGTGGAACTGGGTCTTACAGAAGTGGTGCATTATAGGCTAAGAAATATATTTGACCCATAGCCTCTTTGCATATTGTACTTAGAATACATTATGCATTATATGAGGTTTGCATGGCAAGGTTTTGAGAATAAGGGAGGTAAAGATGCCAGAAGCTTACCCTACATCAGATAAAGCCAGTGCCAGCCAGCTCCAAGATGGACTAGTCACTGTCCAAAGCCAAGCCAGTCAGCAACGATGGCAGCACCTCCGTGATAACATGGTTTTGAAGGAAAAACAAACAAACAAATAACCAAAAAAACCAAACAAAAAACAAACACCCCCCCCCAAAAAAAAAAAAAAACAAAAAAAAAAAAAAAAAAAAAAACAAAAAACCCCCACCTGTTGTGAAACAGCAGCTGTACAGAGGAGTGAGAATATATGGGACAAGCAACACTGCAGACACCAAACTCGGCAAAGAAGGAAACGAGGGAGATGCTGGAGCAGGGATTCCCCAGTAGCCTGTGGTGAAGACCCTGTTGAAGCATCTGTGTAACCCATGGTACCTGCAGTCTCTGAAGGACCCCAGAGGCAGTTGGATGTCTGAAGGAGGCTGTGATCCTATGGGAAGCTCATAGAGGACCTTGCTCCCGGTGGGATATATGACCCTGTGAGCAATCCATGCTGGAGCAGTCTGGTCCTGAGTAACTGCACCTTAAGGAAAGGTGCCATGCTGGAGTCATTCCTGAAGAACTGTAGCTCAGGGGAAGGATATGTGCTGGAGACATTTGTGAAGGACTGCCTCCTATGAGTGAGACTGCACAATTCAGTAGGGGAAGACATTGAGGAGGAAGGAGCAGCAGAGACAACAGAGGATGAATCAACTGCAATCCTCAGTTCCTCATCCCCCTGAGCTGCAGTTGGAGAAGTGGTAGAGAATTTAAAGGTGAAGTTGGACCCAATAAGAAGGGGAAGGTGGAGGGAAGATACTTTAAGGTTTGGTTTTCTTTCTCACTACCCTACTCTGATTTTATTGGTAATCAATTAAATTAATTTTTCCTAAGAAAATCTCTTTTGCCCATGTTAGTAGTAATGAAAGAAGTCTTGACTCATAAGCCTTTTGTTATAATTTTTCTTCCCCTGTCCTGATGAGGATGAGGATTGTTAGAGAAATTCTGGTTTTAACCTGGTCTCCAGCCAAATTCAACTCACCCCACCCATATAAAATCATCAATTATTCAAAACTAATACAAGCTGATTTTCAAAGGGACCCAAAAGACATTTCTTATCAATGACTCCAGGCTAATTGAAAGTCAAGTCAACAGAAATTTCTTCACAGTTATAAACTCTCAGTTACTCCCTTAATAATTGTGTCAAGAGAAAAATTTACAAAAATACTGATAAGATCTGATAGTTATAAGCTGACCCTGTTTTGCGAGGGAAGTTAAAAGAAATTACCTCCAAAGGTCCCTTTTAATTTAACCTACTTTAGGGGTCTATGATTCAATGATTCGAACATCATCACTAACTCAATCAGTCTTTCCAAATGCCATGTGAAAACTAAAATTGGAATGAGAATAGTAGACTCTGATGAAATATTTCTGAAAAGTATTGTCATTAAATAAACCTCTAACCTCTAAAATCTGCCTAAATTTCAAAATGGAAAAACACCATTTACTGATTTTAGTGTTTAGTCACATCATAACAAATAACCTGAATATTAGATAAGTAGGAGGATAAGTAAATGTCCTCATAAATTTTTCTCAAGAACAGAACCAATAAATTTATAAAAATTGATAAAGAGCATTTTAATTAAACAGTATTCCTGTATTATTACAAAATAAGAGGTGCAAATATTTGTCTTTTGAAAGAGAAAGGGGAATAAAAGTGGCTTTTTGATTGTTTAAGAAAAAAAGATTAGTCAAAAAACCACACAATATTATATGTAGCCCTGCAAATATAAGACCTTGTCAATACATAAAAATGCAAAAACACTAGGTGAGTAAAACTGGTCCTAATTTTATATTACTTTTTATCTCTGAAAATTATTTAAATAGCATTTGATGGAACAACCTCCTGCTGGCATAAAAAATTGAAGATTAAATATATGTATATTAACTATATCCAGTGGAGATAATCAGGCATTTTACACTTTAAAACAATTTACAATTATTTGTTTGGCTGTTTCCCAAGTTCCCAGTTTTTGCTTAGGTACAATTTTATAACAGAATTATAGATGCATACTATAGGCACAGGTATGTTGCCCAGAGAGACTGTGGAGTCTCCACTCTTGGACATATTCAAATTCCATCTGAACATTTTCTTGGACTATCTATTCCAGGTAGCTGTACTTAAGCAAAGGAGGTGGACCAGTTGACCTCTTGAGGCTCCTGACAACCTCAGCCATGCTGTGATTTTGTGATATATTGGTGCTCAAACATGTGTGATTATACATAGATGTTAATATATTCATACATATTTGTTCATCTGTTTAGGGAAACACTCACTAAACATACCACATAAATTACTGGAAGTCACCTTCTTCCAGTTTCCAAAAGAATATATTGAAATAAAGATAAAACTTTCTGAGTATATGTTTTGATGCATATTTTCTAATTTCAATCCTTGCTTATGATTCTCTGAACACATTTATTATGCCTGCACTTTGGTAAATCTTATGCAAATGTTGGTGAAACTCTATGGCTCCTTGCTCTCAAAAGAAAATAACTGAAAACTTTGTTTTACAACTGATTTTGAACAAGGTAGCTGATTTTTACATTTTCCCTGACATTTTATTTTCTTAAAAGAGTTTACAACCTAAACATCCAGACTGCTTTCCCACAATTAGTTCTGTGGAATTGTGACTTAGGAAACAAATAATTGTCATACAGTATCAACCCAGGAGAATGCACCTAGATGAGTATCATGTCCTTGATAGAAGTTACAATCTGCTCTTTAAAAATAGTAGTTCAATAATTTAAACTTTGATGTTAAGAAAAATTGATTTATTGCAATGAGTCTGGCTGGGATGGAGTTAATCTTTTTCACAGCAGCTCACACGGTGCCATTTCAGATTAGTGATCTAAGTGGTGTTGATAGCACACCTATGTCTTCACTGCGGAATAGTACCTGCACAGCACTATGATCTTCTCTGCTTCTTACTTTCTGTTTTCCTGCAGGTTGCTGGCTAGGGATAGGCAAGAGGCTGGAGTGGGACACAGCCATGAAAGTTTCTCAACTGGACAAAAGGTATGCTCAAGCCCATATAACACCATGCCAGGCAATAAAAAGTAGAAAGGAGGAAAGGTCTAAAGCAGGGATAGTTTTTTGAAGGCAGGCATTGCTTGGAAATTGGCTGGACATCAGTCTGGTTGGAGGAGGTGGTGATGAATTGCCTCTGTGTGATATGTTTTGCTTTGTTCTGTTTCTCTTCACTTATTAAATTGTTTTTGTTTTGGCTGATGAGGTTTTGTCCTTCTGATTATTTCCCTCATCCCATTTATAATATCCACTCTAAAATTAGTCTTGGCTATTTTAACAACTCAACTCCAAAATTTTGTTTTATGCATATACAATTTAATTCTTGAAACTTGATAAAAATATTGCTCAAGGACTAAAAAGTTATAACAAGTTCCCCATAGTAATCAGACATTAATAAAAAATGTTTCGACCGTCTAGTTTTCTGATACTAACCATAACTGAGTGACAGTTTATTATTGTGCTAGAAACAGAGTACAAGGGTGGGTTCCACAGAGAAACAGCAAGAACATGCAAAGATTTATGATTTTTTTCCTGAGTATTTCACTTTTATTGTATAAACCGTGGCCAAAGTGAAATATAGAATACAAACAATGAAAAATACCTGTTCTTTCATAGCTCCCTTGGAAACCAAGTCTTTTGACAACTTGCATATCCTGAGATGATGAAAGGTGACTCCATTTGAGTACTTTTCTACCCAAAATGGGCATGTAAAATTTCATGAGATAAAGAGCTCCCAATGGCTTAGGAAGTGAATACCTCAAGGCTGCTTAGAAACCTGTAGCAACATGATGGCAATACAATAATAATGTGCTATTTGGTTTAAAGATTGTCTTGAGCTCCACAGGATAGAGCTATGAACACATCTGTCAACATGGATTTTCTCTTCATCTTTCAGGGATGTGAAGAAAACATATTTACTAAAATATCTTTGGAAATATATTTTTTTTTAAATCATTCTCTTTGGATGCTGATTTTCACAGCCTTTTTCAACAGTGTTTTTTGAATATTTCTTTATACATCATGGAAGTAATTTCACCCATTCATTTATATGTTACAATGCTTAGAGAGATTTGATAATGGTGAATAATTAAAATATGGCTATTTGGATCTGCTTTCAAAAATATTGAAGAGGAAAATCCACAGTAAAAGTATAAAACAAACGAAACCCCAAACCTACTTTATAAATGAACCAGCAATGGCAACAGAGAGGGAAAGTATGGTGGCATCATGATGCATAGTTAAATATAGCAAGGCAGCATTACTCAAAATATGGCAACATATTCAAATACAAAAGATATTCTCCCTGAAGAAATCTTGTGCATCAGAATCACAGAGATAACAGAAATCACTTGGCTTGTGGCATCTGCTTATTACCCCAAAATAAAAAGGAAC
>VWZN01009765.1:113902-134419 GCA_013396955.1 Regulus satrapa | reverse complement strand
TTTTCATAATTATGGTGCTGTATCACAGCTAAGAAGGGCTTATGCAAACTCTAGAAGTAGTGATTTCTGGAGAAGATAATGACATACTGGTAGGGATAAGTTCACAGAATTAGGGAGATGCTACACAATTTTCAGAAGAAGAATGGCCTTGAAACATGCAAGCCTTTCCTAACTGAGGTTAAATTAAATAGAATTCAACATAGATTGCTCTTCTTAAATTTCACTTCAACAGAAATATGATGGGAATGCTGTCAGACAGTTTGCATCATCCTGGGTACAGACTGGATAATTCACATCAGACATTACTTACATGGTCATCTGATAGAGGCATAGAAAACACAGAAGAAAAGAGGAAGGAGAAAGAGAAGAAGAAGAAGAAGAAGAAGAACAACAACAACAACAACAACAACAACAAAAACAAGAAGAGCAAGATGAAGAACAAGAATAAGATCAAGAATAAGAACAAGAACAGTCAGGCCTTTGAACTGAGACAAGCTTGGAAAAAAACAGTTCCAAACACTTTACAGAGCTTCATATCTCTTCCTTTACTGTTTTGGATTTGTTTAAATTCTCTGACTTTTGATCCTGGTGCAAAGTCTTGGGATTCCATATTGCTTGTTCTAAAAGTAACTGCCCACATCGTCAATTTGGATTTGATCATAATTATTGCTGCCATACTTCCTATTTTTCTCAAGGTACAAAACTATTCAATCACTGATCTTTAACAAGTCTCTCTTATTTCTGTGAAGTTATATTTAATGATATTCCTAAACATTTCAGCATTATGAAAACCACAGTGTGAGGAAAATGAAAATAAAATATCGGGAGTGGGCAATTTACTATTAAAGAAAGCAAACAAACTCAGATTTATTTTTTTTATAAATTTCCCCATGCATATTCAAAACATCATTCCAATTTGGAAAATGAGCTCTGCTTGTCCTTCTCAGGCCAGGGAAGAGAGGAAGCTGTGCCCTTGCCTTGCATCACCCAGAACACTGTCATCACTAAACGGAGGCACTGAATGCTCCAGGGACTCAGTCATTTCCACTGCCAACATCAAAAAGGATTGCTTTTCAATACACTGCATGGGCCAAATCCATTAATTCCTGCAGTCCTTCAATGTGCTAAGGACTGGCAGGAGCCAGAAGGAGGACATTGGAAGGATACTTACCAGTGCTATGAGGCAGTGCAAATTTTCTTTCATAACTCTGGCTGGACAGCCTGACAAATTTACTGCTGTGCTGATGGTTGGATTTAGGGCCAGGAAGGAGAGGGTTTTCTCATGCTAGATCAGAAAATATTACCTATGTATTGCCTTCCTCTTCTATATTGAGTGTTTACTGCTTGTGAACATCTGAGAATACTGCTTGGCTTTTCTGGTGGCATCTCACACTGCCCTGCTATTTCTACAGGGCAAATAACATATTGTTCTTCCTAGAAAAACACGCTTTGCTTGTTGGACTCAGGATAGGATAACTGACATAAGAATAGTGTTGCATGACAACTGAAATGATGGGTTTGTGTGGTTTCATAGTTCTTTTTTGCCTCTGTGAAAATGTGTCAAAGTAATCCTTCATGCAAAATTACTTGCAATACAAATAAGCCATGCATATTTACTTTGAAGTTTTTATATTGCTTTCCCTAATTCTGCTCTCCTATGGCAGTGAGCAGAATGACACTGCTGAGATCTGGTTTTAGTAAGTGATGAGTAAAATTCTTGTAGTGCAGTCTGTTCTACACCAGCCCTCTCCTAACTCCATGAAAGCGGCACCTCTGTGGTTCTGCCACTCCTGATCTATGCGGGTAACTTCACAACCCTGGCACCACACATGCTACAGAATTATTCCCTAATGGGAAATTGTACTGGATGGTGATAATTATCTCATCAATTTCATAAACATTAGTTGGATTTCTGCTGTTATGATTTAGAAGTTTTTCTATGTTTCTACTGCCCCTTTTGTTATCATGTCTTTAGTGCAGCACTTTAAATATGAAATAACCTGCTGAAATGAATATTGTAATACAGATTTGAAAATAATGGCACTGCTATGACTTTAATTTTTGTGTATCAGAATGTAGTATCTCCAAATTGTAAAAATCTTCAAGACAGCAAATACAAAATAATTGCAGATAAGAACAAATTGTAGGTCAGAAAATATCAGAAATTTGCCTACAAATGGAGAAAATTATCAAATATAAAATGTATATTTGTCACTGATCAGAGATCCACATGTATGCTTGTGAAAGAAAAACAAATTATAAGCTAATATACACATTGTAAGGAATTTAATTTATCCCAGCTCAGGCTATTTAACATAATGTATTTTTTTTTCATGTTTATTTTGTGAAATCACTTGATTTTATCTTATGACTGCTGTCATAAAAATAGCTTTTCCTGATGAGCAACGTTTGGAACAAAGCCAGAGTCTGATCTAGCCCTTTTTTTTCTAGGATTAAGCAAAGAAGGCATAAGCTCTCAGTACTTTGTAACATTAAATGAAAAATCTCCATTTATTGCTGGTAACCACTTTGAAAAGTGATCACCTGAATGAAATAAATAGCCTGTGTGATTTCAGATACAGCATCATTATACAAGAACAGGACAATGAGAAGAGCAGATACCTTCAATCTTACGTAAGCAATTAGGAAACTGAACATGCCAGAGATGCCAAAAGAGGAGATGGAACTGCCTCATCTAAAAACCCCCATGCTGCAGTTAGGGTCTTTAGATGATTTAATATCTTTCCTTGGAGAGAAGGGAGCTCGTTCTGTCCAGATGCTTTTTTTCTTCCCCCACTTCAGGCTAACATAGCCCAACAAATAAAACAAAGAAAACAGTGGGAAGGGGAAGCACTGAACAGTTCTGCATTATAGAGGATGCTGGCCACTGAATTGGTGTGTGGGAATAATTTCTTTACCCATATAAAAGCTCTGGCATTAGTAATCTGAAGCATTTTGGTAGAAGAAAAGAAATCAAAGAGAAAGAAGCAGGAATAGATATGAAAGGAGGATAGCGTGATTTCAGCAAAAATTTTGGCATAGGTAAATGGAAGGAAGAATAGTTTTGAAGTTGATGTGTGGTAAAGCAGCATATTTCATCAGAGAAAATCTGAACTGGGAATTTATATCTCTCTGTGGATTACTGAATTTCTAGGTTTTTCTTCTCTTCTTCTCTTCCCATGAACATCCATTTATACTTTTCCACTTCACCTGCATTGTTCTCATAATGAATTTTACCATGCCATGACCTTCACAAAACCGTAGATGCTTATTTCTCATTAAAAAAACTGTGTGTGTTATCATCTGCAGATTTGCTTGCCATGTTATTTGTGCCCTTTCTCAATATGTTCAGTGAGATACTAAGTAAGTCCAAAGAGAAAGGTGACCCACATAGCACTTGACATGTACCATCTGCCTTCGGGATAGATATTTATCATTATTCATTATGCCTTGTTTCCACCAAGCAACTGTTTTTCAGCCTACATGTCAATAATACTGTCAGTGGCAATATGATTCCGTAAAAAATTTTCATGAGATAGTGCACACAGTAAAACCTCACATATTATACCACCTGGCTTCTGTTTGTCAACAAGTGGTGTCATTCCACTGAGGAAGTAATCCATTCTGACAAGAATGATATATTATTTTATTTCTTGCTTTCCTTTGTCAGTGAAATGAAGGCCCAAGCAAGCTCTTGAGAGATAAAACAGCAATGCTGCAGGAAACACTCAAATCTCTTCACTCCTAGCTGAGTTTCCTCACCACTGCAGTTAGGGCTGCTGCAGCCTAACCCTCTGTGCTTGATATCCCTCTTGATCTATATATTAGTCCTGACCTGACAGATTGCCTGATTTTGATAAGACTTTGCTCCCTTCTTCTATCCACACAAGCACCTTCCTCCAAGGAACAATTTAATGACTATGGAAGCCTGGCTGCTGAGTAGACCTCTGGGTTTGATCCCACTCAGCCTGAGGGGAAACCTCTATCTTCCAAGGTAACTGCTTAAATCTTAAATTCAAATTTTGGAGTCCGCAGTTTCAGATTGAAAGCAAATATAAATGATCACAAAAAAGCTGATTACCTGTGAATTGCATTCCTCAGTCTTACAGAAATCTGTATCATGCTTTTTATCTCTTCTAAAGAGAAGAAAAGTTTTTATCTTTTTCTTTCTTTTTTAGTTTTCTTCAAGTGCATCCTTTATAACTACTGAACATTCTTTTTGCAGGCATTTTTTTAAATTCTGGCAGTATAATATGTACTCCTATTTCTCTGGGTAGAACAAATTGAAAAGTTCATTAGTACTATGAGAATAATGCATTGTTTTCTTTCTGTTATATTTTTATTTTCAGAGTAATTGGTATTATAGCAGGAAGACAGTAATTTTCTGCTGCAATTGGACAGAAAGAGACTTCCTTGTTGCCCTTGAGAGGAGAACATATACTTTTTGCATCACTCTTTCTATTCACTACAAACCACAAACCTATCGATGTATATTGCCCATCAGTACATTGCTCCTCAAGTTATTTGAGCTTTTCACTTAAGTCTACTTAATTATTTATCTGTATAATCAAATCTGTACAATCTCCCCAGAAGAAATAAATGACATAGTTTAGATATGCAAAGGATGGTTAGTTTCTGAGAAAGAACAAAGGCTTTGCAAACTCCTCCTGAGAGAACATAACATTGGAAAAAGATCAAAGGAGAAAACTCAATCCAATATTATTAGATGGATTAAGATTTATGTGTAATCTTGCAGTGGCACTCCTCAAGTTGCAGCTTGAGGAGTGAAAGGTTTTGTGAGCATTCCCAAGAGAAAAACAAAGCAACCAGCAGGATTTGTTCACAATATTTTCCAAGGCCAAAAATGAGTAGATCTGCTATTGGGAACTTCCTGTGTACCTCTCAGCACCCTTATCTACCCAGTATGAGAACAAAGTCTAATGTTCTTTTGGAGATGCAGAGTTGCAGTCCTTAAGATGGGCTGCCTTAAGTTCTTTTCTAGGGACTTTTATGATGTGCTTTTGTTCCCATAGGGATTTGAAGGAAAAAAAAATCTGTGGAAAATGTTTAGTAGAGTTATCTGAGCATGATCCCTCCTAACATTTCTGCCTTCTTTGTGGTCTTTAATAGGCTCAGTCACATTTCTTCATGTTTTTAGATGTGGGAGGGAGATTGTTACTGCCTTGACATAATTCCCTCTCATGCCTACTCTTTTGTCATTCCTTTTATGGGAAGAGCACGTGCCACATTCCAAGCCATCCCTACATGAGTGCTGCTTGTAATTTGAAACCTGCGCATTTCCAGCTTCTTGATGTAACTTAGCCAGTGCATGTGAAGAAATTCTACTCCAACTTTTTCCTACTATTTTACTACAAAATTATTATCTACTGAGTTTATAGAGCTGTAATTGCTATATCACAGCCCTGTCATATTCTGTTCATATTTGCTCTGGTGAGTGTTTACAAGAATGATAAAAGCATTGTAAATTGTGACAAGGGACACATTTATTTACTTCAAGCATATGGAAAATGTTTATTTTTACTGTTGTGTCCCAGTTTGACACATAAGGTTTTACATTAGACATTAAATGATAAATGTGTCCCTGGTTGCTTTAGTCTATGTGTGGGAGGTTAATAACTGCAAAGCAAAGTGACAATAGAGGAGCAAAGCCGGACTCCAGGGACATAAAGAAATACTGAATCAAAATGTAGAGCTACTTCCTAAAAAATATCTTTGTGGGGACATGAAAGACTACATAACAAAAATAAAAGTAATAGACTAGCTTTCAGATGGACATCTGTGACAGAGATTATTTTCTTTGTTTCTGGGAGATTATAGCAAAAGCATGTAATGTCTGCCATAAGGCATTATCACATTTAATCACATTTCACAAGCTATTGTTTCTACACAAAGCAGCGCTTTTCTAGGACTGCAGGGTATTTGGATATTTCTCAGAAAACTATGAGATCTTGTACTTGCTCAGAAGGGTATGCCATGTCTGGATTTGAACAATATGATATTCTTCACACAAAAGAATCACTGAATGTTGTGAGGAACTGCTAAAGGATGGTAATGTAGCTATGTGTTTAAAATTTCTATTTAGGATCATCCCAGTTCATCTTCACAATTTTGAGCTAACTGGATAATATAAACTAGGAAAAACTGTTGAGTCTTATGTCAAATAAAACACGCTCTGCTATCCTGGAGAAGCTACAAAATGAAATGCATTTCCAAGCTCGGATACTCACAAAATGTGATAGGGATTTATGGGGAAAGAGTTAAGCAGTTCAGAAATTTGAAAAAAAAAACCCACCTAAATTTAGTTTGCAAAGTCATTCTAATGAAGTAATTAGCCTGTCAGTCTCTCTTGTTTTCATCTTGAAATATCATTCTGAGATGAGTGCATTAAAACATTGCTTCTGTTAGAACTACACAATTTAATGCTAAAGATATTCAGATAAATGGCAAGTGGATTTGACCTTAAAGAACTTATTACTTCAATCTTCTTTTTATTACACAAGTAATTGGTCTGCTTAATTTCAGCTTAGCAAATCATGACACAAATATATAGTAGGTTTTCTACCTAAACAGAAATGTATTTAGAATTTTTGAAAATGGGGCGGCATTTTCTTGATTAGGCTTAATGACAAATCCTACAGAGTCATGTATGCCAGCTGAATTCCAACTGAATCTACAGAAATGTAGAGCAGTGTTTCATCTATTTAATATGAAAAACATTACATTTATGTCACATTAAAGATGTAAAAACAACTATCCTGAAAAGTCACACAGTGCCTAAAAGACAAAGAAGAAACTCATCTCTTTGGTTATACATCTTTCATTTTCCTGGATTCTTCCATTTATCATTATTATTTTCTGTAGAAAGTAGTTAAATGTCTTCTGATTTTTCTTTACCCAAAAATTGGAAGATACAGACATTTTTGTTGCTTAATCATGTTGACTATGCCATCGAGCTTGAATATGGAAGTCCAAGCCACTCTGCATTTCCCTAAGACAGAAAGTATTCTCATCTGTAAGTATTCAAAATTGTAGGTTGATTAAAAATTCACAAGACTGGCCTAAAACAATAATGCAAACCCACTGCATTTAAGGTTGCTTTTCATTTGTAATTTTCACCCCTTTCTGGAATACTCATGTAATTTTTTTCAAGCTGTTGGAACCATGGAGGTCAGAAAGGAGGGGAGGGGAGAGTTTATTAAGGACAGCATTTCTAGCTGAAAGGAAATTATTGAAAGGATGAATTGTGCTCTACAAGTGCCTCTTGTCTGCATTGACAAGAAATCATTAACTCAGGTGTAGATGTCTGTATATACCTCTGAGCTTGCTTTCCACTTAGAAGAAGAGCCAGGTTCTTAACTAAGAATTTTCAAGACAGACTTAATTCTGTACTGCTATGATTTTATGAGAATCACCCAGGCCTATTTTCTATTTAACAAAAAATTATTGTCTCTTGCTATTTGGTAGCAAGATAGATGTGTCATTGTCTAGGCAGAATTCTCCATCTTCCTCATCTGTAATGGAAGAAAGAGGAAACTGATAGGATGCTCAAACATGGTTTCTTTGAGAAATTGTCAATAAATCATTTATTTTGTCAAGACGATCTTCTGTGAAAGTTTTTCATATATAGACTATTTTTATGAGACCAGACATACAAAATTAATTTATTACTTTTGGTATTGGAACCTAGGAAATAGTTTTATTACTTAAATTTTCTTGCATCATTAGGTTTTCTCTGAAAGAAACAGGCGGCCTTAACATAAACTTCATTTATTGTAAGCCTGAAAAATGGGAAGTGAAAAGTAGTTGCTTTTTACAGCAGATTCAACAAGTTAAATTTCCAAAGAAAAAGGCCCTCTTCAGAACATACAGCAAAAGCAATGACTGGTACTGTTTATTTCAAATTTCTTTAGTTTAATTACTCCACATCTTATAATCTTGGATGATATTATTCAAACAGTATTCTCAAAAGAAACACAGCATCCACTCCTTCCCACTGGAAAGCATGGTGTCTAAATTGCTCAGGTTTCTTCTAAAGCTAGGTTAGATTATTGATTCTCTGAATTGACGTGCAGGTTGTAAGGGTGGCAGGAACTGACCTCTGTCTGCTGGACCTACAGAGGGGAGATCTGAGGGCATTTAAACCTCATAGCTGCACCTGGTTGGTGACCTCCAAACTGACCATTCCTTTTTCTGCTCTGTATGCCTTTCAGTAGCTGTTGGGTAGCTGGATTCTTTGTAAATTATTTTGCAAATGGATATATCTGAATCAGAGAAAAATCTTTCACTTAGTCAGCAGGTATGTAAGGCTTCTCTAGAGTGCTCTGTGTTTATCTTTGTCCTTTGTTTTTCAGGGAGGTATGGATGCTTCTTAGCCTTTAGGTTTACCTTTATTTCAATTATTACTCTTTCTAACTTATTGGGAGTTTTTCAGTCCGATTCTTTGTTGAATATGGTGAATTTCATATGTACAGTCATTAAATTAAATGATAGCTTGAATTCTTAGCACAGTGCCACATTTTAAAAGGAAGAGATCTTGTACAAACTATATTTTTCCTGTCCTACACTGTTTCATGGGACTCTTCTCACTGGCAGGCATGCAAATTCTTCAAATCCTGCTACAAAACTTTGGCATATTCTACTCTCTATTCCGGTTTGCCATCACAGTGAGTGTGTTCCAAGGGGACTTGGAGCTGCTTCACTTGATATTGATGCATTAACTCATTTGTCAATGTTATTTTTGAGATGCAGTGGGGTCTTCTGCTCTATTCACACCCTCCAATAAATCCAGATCTGCAACAAATCTGTCCATCTCATGACCCTCTCATAAACAGCCTTCTGGAGCCTAATGGCAAAGGACAGTTACCTGATATGGTGATAGAAGGCAGATTTTTATTTTTTTTTTAATTAATGTTACTACTTTGAATGCATTATATAAGCTCTAGGAAGTAGGGATGCTAATTCACCATAATCATCTGAACATTTTCATGCACAGTTTTTGTTGATTGACTGAAAGAAATTTAAAATTGACTCAAATCCCTTGACAGGAAAGCGGTGCTTCATGTGAATAACAACTGATGTGTATTCTGTATACTCAAACAGCACTGACTGAGTAACAGGGAAATTCATTACCAGAAGAAAACAATCCTTGTTTTTAATGTATAAATTGTTGGAATATTTGCTTTCAGTTTTTTTGCTAGATTTTTGTATCTAGAAAAGTATATGTTGTATATTCTGAGAGAAAAATAAGAAAATTATTGAAGCCAACAAAACGTTGTGGTTAGGTAGCATCAGCATATACAATAATTGGTAAAAAGCAGGATGGGGAGAAGCTCAGGAGAATTTAGGTGGTGTTGAAAGAACTGGGATGCGCTGCTCATATACAGAGCAGACAATATTTAGGATATATGGTGTGGTACTTTGTGTGAAAGACATAGAAGCACAGCAGTGCTTGAAATTTGCAGGCCTCAGAGGTGTACTTCAAGAAATTAATCAGTCTATACTCAAAATGGTAAAAAAATACATCGGAAATATTTATCCTTATTTATCAGCAACTATCATCAAGCTTTCTGAACTGTACCACTAGGAAAAAAAATGTAATTAGTTTGGTGGAAAATGCATTTGAAGATTAATTTTACATTGTTTATTGCTGTTTTAGAAGTAGTCTCAGTTCCATTTTAAATATTAAATTATTAATAATAAATCAGGGCATTTTATACACATCATGATTATCACACTCTTAATGTCCTTTCTTAAAAATATCTTTAGCTTAAGAGCAAGAAGAAGGCTTCATTCTCTGAAGACCAAAGAAGTTAATCTAAAGAAAAAACAATTCTGTTTCTTGAATCATAGTAAGCAGAAAAAAAATAATTTTTACTTGCTTTCTTAGGAGCTGTCTGGAAATTTTAATTTTTTTTACATAAGTTATATGAAATACTACACAGAGCAGATCACACCTACCTTCTCAAACAAAAGCTTGTAATCAAGTGACCAGATAATCAAGGTTATTGTTTGATGCTGAATTCCAGAGGGAGGAACAGGAACTTTAACGAACGTGGTTGTTCCACATTAGAGAGTGTGGTACTTCTTTCACTAGTATATCGGTCCTCATCTTGTCTTTTCTCCCCACTGGAAGTCAAGGCTGCTCCTCTCTTTCCACTCTTCCTTCCCTCTGCCCGGCCTCCATCATGGTAACTCACTTGTTTATGCATCTGTGCTCCAAAATCATTCCTTGAAACGACCTGGTTTAAGGAAAAAGAAAATGCCATCATCCCACTTTTCATAGGGAAAAATCAAAAAGCATGCTTTCTTTGGCTCTCTCACATTATTTATTTTTTTTCTTTCCCCATGCCTATAATCAAAAAAGACATTTTAAATGCTAAAAGATACTGGCTTTTAAGTGAGTTTCTTCAAGCAAAATGACCAAGGCATGTACCACAAATAATGAATAACACCAGATGGCAATTAATTTGGATATTTACACATAAATATATTAAGGGAAATCACACAATTTCCAAGCGAGTTTGAAGCATAAAATATAATGAAAATACTTGTCTCAATAAAGAAATTGCTTATCCAACTCTAGTAGTAGCACATTTAAAAGATTAATTTCCTCTCCTGAAAGCTCATCTGCAATGGTAGATCTGTACTTTTCCTCCCCTGTGAAATATGGAAATGTGCCTGCAACAATTTGTGAAAATAAACAGCCTTCTTTGCCAAGGAAACCATAAGCTGAAACTGTCCTGGTTCTATATCTATATGGATTACAATCCATACCCTCTAGAAATTTATTATTTATTATCGTAAAGACATGTGAAGCAACGTATTGTTCAAATGCATTGTTAAAATGGGACTTTCATTCATTATGGCACTTTAAGGTTTCTTGAGGGATTTGTCTGTAAATCACTACTGGCAAACCTTAGAAGATGGAAAGGAAAAATATGGGGGTTTTTTGAGTGTTGACTGTGTGTCAGAAACATACCATTCCCCAAGAGAAAGGCTTGGTTTATATTAGCTGATATAATACAAACACAAAAATATTCCTGCAAAAGGCTGTTCAACAAAGTGTCAAAATATAGGGTGCATGGTAGATATCCAATTTATAGAGCATAATCTCTAGAAAGAGTTGTGGAAATGTATATATTAAAGAGGGATTTGAAACAGCAAAGGCATAAGGGGAAAAGCAGAGATACGGAGATGAGTAGAAGGAAAAGTCTCCACTGAGAGAACATTTTTCAGTTTCCTAAAAGTTTCTTATTATTGAACTGTTCTTTAAAAAGCAAAAAATTTAAAATTTTTTCAGTACTCTGGTAGTAGATTCTGAGAAATTTCTGCACTCCATGATTTACCCATCTGTTACACTACTGAGAAAAGGGACACATACTAAAAATTCATCAATTTGGATTGGTTTGAATTTATTTGCATAAAATAATGGAAGAAGTTACAGGTATACTGGCTTTGATCCACTCTGAGTTTTGTAATGTTTTCAGCATTTCTGACTCTTCTTTGCATACTTGCTGTCTCATTATTACCTTGACCTTTACTCTTTCCTTTATATAGTTAAGGAACAGTGGGGGAAAGAAAATGCAGTTAGAAAAAAATAATCTGTGGTAAAGCAGTGGTCCATCAAATGTGAGAAAAAAATGTGAGATATTTTAGTATTCTTATTTACTTATGTTCCATATAATACCAATTGTCCCCTCCTTTATTCTCTCACCAATATTATTCCTCTAAAATGCATGGAATTTTATTTTAGTCTGTCTATCACAATTGCAGATTTTTACTGCCCTGGCACAGCACACAGATGCTTTGTCTCACTCAGAAAAATCTCCCCGAAGTTTTCTAAGCATACTTGTACATTTACCAATCCTTTTTCACTGTCCATCTTAAGAGTTCATGGTTTCATGAGACTTCTATGGGCAGAGTTCTGGAGTACTCAGCCAAGGGTCAGGATTGAATCTTTAGGGACAGAAGTAAAAAGGAAGCCAGCTAGCCATCAATGGTGAATTCGGATATTGTTTCCAGAAGGAGATAGAATGCTTACTAGTCCAGGGTGCCACAGGTGGTCCGTATGGATGCAAGACATAGGAAATGCATTTTCTGTTAGGAAAACCTGCAGGAAGAGAAACTCTGAAATGTACTTTTTGTAGTGTGTGTGGTTTTAATGCTATTTCTTCTGTGCTATCATTTCTGTGCAAAATTAATTCTTTATTAAAATATGCACACAAGGTATCAGGCCAGAATTTTAATGACCTTGTTTGTTCCCCAAATTTAGCTTCTAAGAAGCATGAACACATGCTAAACATAAAATAAATTTATAATTTCAGGTACTACTTTGCACTGCACAGAGTAGCTAAAAAATTTTACATTAAAAATAAGTAACCAAGATGGGCTGAGTCTGCCTTATAATGTGATTATATTTTAGGATTATAAAAGAAATTTTATTATGCATTGTTTTTGCAGAAACTCTTTATGTACTATTTTGCATAAACAGTGTCTAAATCTCCTTAAGCTTTGTAGATTTTAGATTTAGGCTGAGCATTTATTTGAATCAAAAACATGAGAATCAGGTGCTGCTATGATAGGATAATGGTTCCAACCACATCCCAGATGTGAGAGCCCTGATAAGCTTTGTGTCTTTCATGCCATGATATAGGAATGACATAAAACTATAAGAAAGCATTTCTAAGAGGGCTGCAAAGAAGCAACCTCTTTCTTTATGAAGGACCTAGAGGAGAAGACATACAAGGAGTGGCAGCACAACATACACTTGTTCTGCTCAGCCTGGAGAAGAGGAGGCTGAGGGGAGACCTCATTGCAGTCTGCAGCTTCCTCATGAGGGGAAGAGGAGGGGCAGGCACTGATCTCTGCCCTGTGGTGACAGTGACAGGACCCAAGGGAATGGCCTGAGGCTGTGTCAGGGGAGGGTTAGGGTGGGTATTAGGAAAAGGTTTTTCAGCCAGAGGGCATTTGGGCACTGGAACAGGCTCCGCAGGGAAGTAGTCACAGCACCAAACCTGACAGAGTTCAACAACTCAGAGAACAACACTCTCAGACACATGGCGCAACTCTTGGCAATGTCCTGTGCAGGGTCAGGAGCTGGACTTTGATGATCCTTTGATGATCTCCAGCTGAGGAGATTCTGCAATTCTATGGGTCATTTGGTTATGTGGCTTGAATTGTGTCATGCTGGACAGTTCTCATGGCTGGGAGGGAGGGTTGTATCTAGCTGCGCTGTTACACTGGTACTATGGTAGAGCCATGGCTGTGCTGAATTCATCAGTAATATTGCACAGGGGCAGAGCCAAGGAGACAATCCTTTGTCTCACAATGCTACAGCCACAGACAGTAAGGCCATGCTCTCTACTGATTATTCCGCAGAGGGAATTTAGTTTTCTTCTACCTCACTGCCTTCACAGAGTCTAATAAGCTCAGGAGACCTTCAGCATGTCACCCAGCTGGAGATACAGACGTCTGGGTTCTTCAGGGATTGTTACAATTAACCACTGAGCAGTGGCACCGGGATGAACCTGGTGTTACCTGCAGGTAGAGAAGACAAGAATCTGGGAAAAAAAGACCACTCACCACTCTTCTACAACTCTGCTAAAGTGTCAAACTTTGCGGAGTTTCCCCCATATCAGTGGTCTGGGTGACTCCTATTGTGCCTAGTGTTTCTGCTCTGCTGTCAGAGCTGGTGTCCAGTGTGTCACATGTGGTGTGGACATGTGATGTCCAGGTGTGCAGGAACTTGGACAAAGGCATCAAGTGACACCAGGGATGAGGATACCGTATGCCAGTAAAATCACCAGCTGACTGGTACCCTTGGTTCAGACTTCCCTTGTCTGTTTTCATTTATAGTTGTGGAATAAATAATAAGTATATAAAGTCAAGGAAAAGGGCTGTATTGGATGGAGAATATTCTCTTGTGTGGTTTTGAAATGTGTTTCCGGCACATAAAGTTTGTGACTTGTAATATAACATTTATTAAGGTATGCAAGAGGGTTTTGGGTGATTGTTGATTTTTTTTTTTTTTGGTTGATTGATTGTTTTTTAATAAAAGAACCTATTCAGAGTAATTATTAGCTCCTCTAAATTAAGAGAAAACCAGGTTCAAGCAAGAACTCTTCCAAGGCAAGAGAACTATCTTATAAATATATTCTTTACTAGGACTGCTATCCTAGAAAATCTGAGAAATGTATTCCTGTTTCGCCTGGGAAAAGAGTGTAATATGTGTAAACTACCTGAGTTGGCCAGGTGGTTAAGAGGGAAGAAAACAGAAGATTCAAAAACATCCCATGACTAAATATAATCTCATTTTTTTCCATAGTCTCACAAAAAGAGAATTAATGTGGGATGTGAGAGGTTCCCTTTGAATACAGTCCATTTCTGGGAAGAATTTCACCCACATTAGGACTGCAATCAAATTTATTGTAGGATATTCTGAACTAGAAATATGTTCTTAATAATGGTATTTTGCTTTATATAAATAATTAAGCATGGCAGGATGAATTAGAATGTAAGTTTTTCACCCTCTGATAGCTCTGCATGTCTTGCTCTCCATCCTGTTATCTAAACCATAATATCCTTGATTTGTTATTCTTCTTTTTTCCTTGTTTCCTATTCATAATAGTTCTTGGACTGGTGGTACAGGAGCAATGCTATTTCTGGCCAGAAACATCTTCCCTGGAGGAGGACAGGTTTGTAAAACTACTGTAAGATTAATCCTAGGGTAACATAAGGAGGCACTATATTTGTAACTAAGAAGCTTGACCTTTGTAAATACTTCTATCTACTTTTTTTCAGTTTTCTGTTGAAAACAACTCATCGAGTGTAAATAGTGTCTACATGTGCTCACGTGAAATACATCAGGGCTGTCATTGGCAAAGATGCAATTTTATTAGCTGAAATATCTGCAGTGCTTGTTCACAAACTGGACCACCATTAAGTGTCTAGATAATCACACTCCTGAGCACATCAATCACCTATATATCGAGTAAGCAGTACCATCACATTGTTAAGACTTCCATTATCCTGAGTGAAATGGAAACATGATGCCTGTATGCCCTTTCTCCTTTGCATTTTTAAGGACAGTTATGATACTGTGAACTCATTCCAGCAGGGACAAAATAGCTCTATTAACATTTCTGGATCAGCTTCAACTCATCCATAATCTATACTCTGATCTTACTTTAAAAGGTTTTGATTTTGTACAGATTAACTAAGAACCAGGTGAATTAATTAAATGAGTTTGCTTCGATAAGGTTTCACTTATTCTGTTTCATGGAGCATAGTAACACAAGTATTTTTCTCCCTCTAAAATTCCACAATCAAGGAAAACAAACTTTACCTTGGTTTCTAATCAATATTTTCTTTGCATCCCTGCAAACAACAACACAGGGTAACAATGTCATATTCAAGATAAATGGGCTTTGGAAATGCACTTTTCCTGTATAATTGAAAACAGAGCTACACATTTTAAAAGCATTTACTTTTTGATGTTCTCTTGTACAGGGGAAATTGTCTGTCAGAATGAGTCTAGGTTTGTGCTTCAGAGAGGCAAGAACCTTTCTGATCTCTCCCTGTGTATGCTTCCCATCCATCATGCTTTCTAGAAGAGTAATTTATTGCATTTTTCTACTTCTCCCAAATCAGAAAGTCTATCACTTCTTATTTTCTACTTTTTTTTTTTAAATTTGATCAAAACAAATTATTTTAAAAGCAATATTTTACAAATGATTAGGAAAAAACTATTTCCAGAAGTTAATTTTGATAATTTTTTTTATTGTAAACTTTCATGACAGCAAAGAGACTCTAAGAATGTTTTCCATTCTTCTTTTTCACTATTTTAAGCATTCGTCTTTTAGAACAGTTGCATTATTCATCTGTACCATCTGACTTTAAAGTTGTTTTATTCTTTAAATCTATCTATGTTTTACAGTATTAATAATGTAAAGATTTCTTGGAAAAAAGTATTTGAAGTAACTCGCCTTGTTCCCCCCAAATTATCCGGCTAGCTATGATGGGTGGGAGGAAAAAGGGGAGTCCTTCACGACCTAAGATAAAAGACCAAAGGGGTCGCTTTCCCTCTGGGATAAGTAGATGTTTATTCCAGGCTGGAATCCGGGAGGAAAAGGACCCCAGGAAAGGGTTTCCCGGGAATTTCAAACCTCGGGAGAGGGGCGGGGAGACACAGAACAACAACCAATAAGATTCCAGGGCCAAGGAGACGAGGGGAGGGGAAGGGAAAGGCACGTCACATTTTTCAGGGAGGGGTTACAGAAAATTCCAGGATCATTACATCTGTGCATCTCTACAAGTATTTTGCTCACATCACTGATTTGTATTACAGTTTATCTTGCCAAATAGTTCAAATGTATTTTGACTTCAAGTCTCTGCATGTTTTATGTTCAAATACTGTGCAGGTATTAGTTTTAAAGCCAAAAGTACTGTTTTAAGTATAATAGTTAAAATCAGCTTTTTTCTGTTACTTAAGGAATTTATCCAGAAAAAAATCATATTTTCTCATGTTATTCTATTAACTTTATAGCTTTTTTTTTTCTTATGAACAATAAAAATATGAACAATAAAACGTAATGTGGCTTGTAGAGTGCCTGTATGACCTATATTCTAATCATGTCATGTTGTTTTCTGTTCCCTAAATGCATCCTTTGCAAAGGTGAAAGCTGTAGACTGCACACCAGAGGATGTGTTTCTTTCAAGGGGAGTATTGGCAACTGCACAGATAGGAAATGTTGTTACACAAACATTTTCAACCTTTTCATTTCATTCATTGTATAAACTTTAGCTACAACACTCAGCTTACACCTCCTATTTCATGCTAGACCACAGCAAAGGGAGAAGGTGGTAGCTGAAAATCAAATCAGATAAAGAAAGAAGCAATTGCTTGGGTTAAAGATTCAGAGCTTCTGATTCTATGCCTGCTCCCTTGGCTGAACATCTTTTTTCTCTGTTCGTTGTTCAGCTCAGAATCTTATTATTCTCCACTGGTTTCTTCAAGTCCACATAATGGCAATGGCAAAAAAAAAGAAAAAAAAAAAAAAAAAAAAAAAAAAAACTGTTTTGCAAAGAGCTGTGTTTGACATTGCTGTTGATGTCTGCTCAGATATTTGGTGCTTAACATGTTATCTTATGATGGAAAGCACATCCTTAAAGTCTACAGCTTTTCCATATTAGCTTCTAGTCTTTGGCTTTAATAAATCTATAATTACAGCCTTTTCTGGATGTTAATGAGTAGGTAGACTGTAAACATTTCTGGTAGAAATTATAGAGCTGGATTATCCCAAATCTCTACCTATCTCCATCTAAAAATTTTCTGATACTTCTTCCAGATATTATAACCTTCAGAAAATTGTTATTTTGTCACTTCATGCTGAGTAAGAAATGCCATTTTTGTCAACATCTTCATGAGAATCACTGAAGAGGTTTACCAGGAATAAATTAGAATATTCCTAGAACCTCAGATTTGAAATGAACATAAATCCCCTGGTTCTTGACTGGTGAAAAAGCATTTATTGCATGAAAAAAGGTGATATCTAACAAAGCAAGCACTTTTTTCTTGTCTCTGAAGTTCTTCCTGGAAGATGATTTAGTAGCTGGCCAAGGAAACAGCAATGACAACTAAACCATGAGCTTGTAGGTGCACCTGCTCTAATCAGAAAATAGAGAAAAGTTAATTTGACCATACCCCATTTGTTTTGCCACCATAGTTGCAGTTGTTTTTAAGTCTTACGTAGTTGTTTTTAAGCCTTGTTGTGTCATGAAGTTTCTAGGGTTCTTAAATAAACAATTAAATCTTCATTTCTGCTGCTGTTAATGAAAAATTCTCCATATTCTTTTTGTAACCAAATTATCTTTTCCCTTATTACATTTTCCAGATCCCCTTTGTATGAGCTCTTCCTTTCTGTAAAACCTCAGACTGTGTGTACCAAGAGGTTTATGATCATTTTTATTCAGTTTCATTCTGGCCTAGTATGGTCCATTTTCAGTACAGAGTTCAGTTTTGAGATTTAAATAGCACTTCAAATTAAACCACTGTGCCACACTTTGATTTAGCTGTTAATGTCCTACAGAGAATGTCACTCCCCTATTAGAGCTTGAATAACTTTAAGTTGTTCCCTCAGATATATTAAGATTGCCCAAAGCAGAAATATAGTTTGATTGACAAGGAGATGTTTTAGCTGGAAAAGTCTTGAATGTAAACTTGATAAATGAACAAGAATGGCATGGGGATCACAGGAGGAAAACAACTAGGAAATGGCTTGAGTTTTTTTACAAAATTGCTTTTCTGGTAAAGTCACATTTCAAGCTGAGTGATTAGCACTACTCAGCAGATCACCATTCACTGACCTTGGTAGTATCACCAGGGTCAGATTTGCATACACATTCACATGCATGAATAATTCTCAAATTTTCCATTACATTAGGCACAAACAGTTTTGGGTTTTGTTTTTTTTTCGTCTATCATGCATGAATGTCTTCTCCATATTTCTTTTGAAATGAAGAAAGTGGGTTCGCTCTTAGAACAACTTAGCACATTGGTGCCCTTTCTGCCCTTTCTCCTTACAGCTGTTTCCCTGAAAAGCTGTCTTTCATATTAAACTTGTTCTTTTATAAAGTGATTTTCCTTTCTTCTGTGGTCATTAAGTAATGGCAAAATACTGATCATCCATGCTTGGGATGTGGTACCACCTGCTTTCAGACCACTGTCACTGACTGATACGGTGCAATAGTTTGACATGTCCTATCATGTTATCAGGTATTATCCATTAATGCTAATAGGTTTCTCAGAGAAGTAGTGGAGAAACAGCAGGATTATTTCTGGAAAAAAAAAAAAAAAAAAGGGACGGGAGATAGGGAATAAGCTTTTTTCTGCTCAGACTCGTCACTTAGCAACACATGGAGATACCATATTCTATAGCAAGTGGAAAATTCTATATACAGAACTCCTTATATTTCTAATGCCTTCTCTAAGTTTTTGTTTTCAAGGTGACTTAGCTCTTTAACATAGCCACATACTTGCTGCTAGTGCTGCACGGAAGATGGAAGTCCCATGTCTTCAGGGGTTTTTAAATTTTAAGATATTGATTTACTTTAGATCTAAATGAAACATAATCATCACCAAATTATTTAGGTAGAAAATAATTTTTATACTGCAGTATTTTTATTTATCATTTTATAATAATGTTCCTAACCTACAAAATATCAATCTACAGATAAACTTTCGTGGGATTTTAGTTTATCATGTAGCTGGCTCAGAATATAGGGCATGCAACAGAGAAATTTCCAAAGAGTTAATCAGGTAGATTTAAATAATAGAGGAACTGCAGTGTGTGTGGCTAATAAAACCCTTTAACTCCAGCTTCCAATACAGCAGAAACCTAAGAAACATTTTTAATATTTGGAACCGGTTTGAGTTTTTTGCAATACTGAAAACAGCAATATCTGAAAAAAATAGCTTTGTTCATTTATTTATATTAGATGCTGCAGCATTTCTTAAGGTGAAATCAGGGTTTTAAGCAATAAATTCACTACAGTCATTTTTAGAAATAGGTTGTAGTTTTCAGCATATTTTATAAGTCCACATGGTAAAAGGTTTTTGCATCTTTTCAATTTGCTGAGTGTGTGAATCTGAATCTTCCTTCCCTTTGTCATTTTTATAGGTCATGCTTTAACCTACATCTGCAATGTTGGCACAGCACAAACAGTGCTTACTGTACCTTGACTTATCACATTCACTTCCACCCCTGTCAATTCAATTGGACAAGAAATTGTTATAGCCTTTTGGAAGGTTGCATATGATTCAAGGAGGAATTTCGTACGTATGTGAGAGATGACTTTTTGTCTATAATGTGTGTTCATATAATTTCATCTGATGCTGCAGGATTCAGGTATTCCAGCGACACGCCTCAGTGCATCTACATGCTCACACCACCTACTCTATTTTTACAGCTGAAATCTTTAGTTTATGAAAAACATCTGTAATACTCTCATGCAGTCACGTAGTTATCATCTGCTAAGAGAAAGGGAGCAATCTATGCAAACCCTTTCAATTAAATCCTGTTCTCATGCTTCAAGAAAAGAGAAACCTTGTCATTCCAGTGGTTACTTTTAAGCTGTTGACTTCAAGGATAAAATGTATTCAAGGCTTTTATGAGCTTTAAAAGAAGTGTGTGGGAGGGATGAAGTGAAGGAGGCCATCCTCCTTACCAGGTCAGGGACATGATAAATCTACAGTTCCAGCACAGCACAC
Organism: Regulus satrapa; assembly: GCA_013396955.1. NCBI lineage: Eukaryota > Metazoa > Chordata > Aves > Passeriformes > Regulidae > Regulus > Regulus satrapa. The sequence goes on along the minus strand of VWZN01009765.1, from coordinate 114,132 downwards.
CTCTGTGTGGATGCAATGGTCCTATCCTAATGGAGATGGCATCACAGCCACTGCCTGTAGCAGCACAGATCAAAGCTGGTGAATGTGTCCCTGAGTGTTTAATTTTTGCTTTTGGTAGAACATCGCATCAGCATTGCCTGTGGTCTGGGAGAAACGCTGTGATAGAGCCAAGAGGTCTGTTGGCAGAAAAAGTAACAATAAAAGAAAAGGAAAAAAAAAAAAAAAAAAAA
>VWZN01009765.1:78094-109648 GCA_013396955.1 Regulus satrapa | reverse complement strand
TCCTAAAAAAATTTTGGAAAAAGGAACCTTAAAAAAAAAAAAAAAAAAAAAAAAGCCAAAAAAACCCACCAAAAAACAAAACAAACAAACAAATAAACAAATCCCAAAAAAAACCCCAAAACTGTAACATAAATACAGAATTTGAAAATATATGAGTCCATGAATAAAAGAGTTGTAGCTCAAAAGACTGAATGGCACAGAAAATTTTTGGCATCAGTGTTAAAAAAGAAATATTTTTTTAAAGAAGCTGTCCTTAAAAGTCCCTTATAAGCAATCTAGATCCAGTATTTCAAAACAGTTCTTATGGGCCAGAACTTAAATTTAAGTATTATCCTTAATTAATTCCACTGACTTCATCAAGATACATCACAAACATATTTGATGTCACTGAGAATTAAGCCTAACCTAGACTTAACTTTGAAAGAAACCAGCTGAGTTTTTTGCAGGGAAATATCCACTAAAGTACATTATGCAGGAAGTTATCTTCTGTTTATCTTCTGTGTTATCTTCTAATTTAGGTATCACATCTGTTTCACCACAAGTGTACGAATAGATATTTTCTAATTTCCAAAACTCCATATAGCTTACAACTCTACATTATAATGGGGTGGGTTCTTTTGATTTTTTTGTAGTAGATAATTTACATTTTGACATCTTATTTTACAAATCCCCAGTTTTTAGAACATTGGGAAAATATGGNATTCAAACTACACACCCATAATACCAGTTCTATCACTCAATTTTAGAAGCTTTCTCCATGGCTTCAGGTCAAAAGTAGTGTTCTGTTGAGGGTCTGCAACTGTCAGTGCAGAAAACCTAAATTCCTCTGTGCCCATGGTTTTGAGAAAAATATTTGTAAATATGTCTGTCCAGCTGCATTTACCTCAAAGCTCCATTTGCTTCTCAAAATTATCATCTATGTAGCTTCCATAATACAAATGAAAGTGCAAAGTTATTACCATTTATTAAGTATGACTTAATGGAAAAGAAAAATTTCAATAAAAAAAGGTAAAGAAAGCAAGGCTTATGAAATTTTACTGTATCCTAAGAACCAAATACAAGGAAAAAGCAGTTCCTTTCTAAAAACAGAAGAGATTTGGTTAAAATATTTCATGTAACGTGCCATTAACATGAAGATTAGAGTGGAATTATACCTGCAAGTTAAGAAAGCATTTTTTATTCAGTGCTACTTAATAACAGTATTTAACTAAAATGCCATCAACACTGGTTTTAAAAGAGGCACAATTCTCCATACCTTTGACTGTTCCCCCAGTCTGATGCATNCAGCACAGTTTAATATGCAAATCCTGGATGGAAAAACTGTGCCAAAAATCAAAATGAACTTTAGTGAAGGAAAATAAAATGTATTTTGGCAATTTATGTGTCCTCAGCTCCTGAGGTTCAGGGACCATTTACATCAGCATGTAACATACAACAATTAATTTGTTTTGTTTTGATGGCTATATGCCCACAGTATAAATTCTGAAAATTTTTAAAGAAATAAAAAGGAAGTGTTTGACTAGTAGTGCATCAGATTCAAGAGGAATTTGAGCATACATTCTCTGAGCATATTCTGAATCCCTTGTTATCTAAAATTGCAATGGTCATATTTCTTGCCTAGTCCGATTCAGGCTCTCTTCACAAACTGAATTTCATCATTAAGCAGATTGAGAATGTTCCTACTATATTGTTAGTCATTGTCACCAATGATTTATATTTAAGAGAATGTGGACAAGTATATTCAGACTCATATGTGGTAGTATTGTCCAGATACTGGCTGTCACTGGTGGAAAAATATATACTTTCATTTTAAATAAGTTGCCCATTATTCCCTACTTTGGCTTTATTGAGAGACAATAATAATTCTGCTAGCCTAGCTCAGTATGTATTATTTAATTTTTTGTTATTAACTACTGGGATTACTATCCCTGAGTTTGGAAAAGGCTCAATATTCTTTCATTTGACCAATGGCTTACCAAAATCTGTTAAGTCTTAGCCATGAAGATAAAAGCCTTCAAATCATTAGCCCCCGGAACAATTCATAATACAAATATCTGAATATATTATTATCCTTTGTGTTATGCTGCAGCTAGCAATAGAAGAGAAAGTCAGAGTTTTGTAATATTCTTCTCTTCACACTCCCAAATGACATGGATCTACTAGGATGCAAAGAGATTGCCTGAGTGTGTGGTACTACTTTTTCAAATTAGATGCATTCTTCCATGTTCTTTGGGAGATGTAGATTTCAATTTAACTTCCAAGCAAGCGGACTTGAAACGAGACCTTTCAATTCTCATTCAGAAAGTCTGACCTTATTATGAAATCCTCAATTCCAGTGTATCCTTATGCTCATTCAGGCAGCTCTTTAGGACTTGGACCTTTATAATTTTTTTCATCTGGCTAAGACTTACAGGAAAAAGTAGTTCACTTTAGTCAAAACACAGGATAGGTTGAAAATATGAATAAACTTTTCAACAAAAATCTGAAATTGAGAAGGGAAAGATCAAGACTCTTGGAAGCTGAAAATAATTACTTTAATTTTAACTTATGCTAATGAAATAATAGAGGAGAATGGAGCAGTTGTGAAACAGTAGGAAAAAGCAGCATGTTGTCAAAAGTGAGCTTGTAAAAGATTAGCATTTTCTGTATGTGTGGGTAATTATGGCTGAAAGAAAATTGAGGTGTTAGCTGAAAATCTGAGATTTTTATAACCAGTATTTTGAATTATTCCTGAGAGTCAGATCCAAGCCATCTTGCTCAAAATAAGTAATCTTCCCCAGAAAGTGTCATACGGACTTAAGTTTACCAGTCTGAAAAACAGGATGTTTATCATTGTGGGTAAGAATTCAAGGTTTGGCCTTAGTTTGGAAAAAGGCAGTAATTTTGTTCATTTCATCATTTCTACACTGACACATACTGCACTCTTAGTCTTGGTCATAGGTCTGCTAAGCCACTGCTAAAAATTGTCTCCATTCTCTTGTTATAAATTGGTCATTTTGTACCTACACACAAGAAGCATTGGTGCAAGATAATTATGGATTTATGGAACCTTTCCATCCTTTTCCTCTAACCTTTTTTCACTTTCCTAATCCTTTTCATCTCATTTTCTTCAGGCAGGATGAGCTGAGAGGGGAGANATTTTCCTTTCCCTCTTTTTTCAAATAACAATTTCTTCTGTGCTCAATGAGACCTTTGATGATGAAGATTTTAATCTGAAAAGAAAAGAATATATATTTTATTGATCTCCCATCATTGCTGGGAATTCATTCACAAATGTAGCACGGAATTTTTTTCCAGAAGTATTTGTTCTTTTGGACAAAGTTATCCTAAATGGTAAAATTGTCTTCTTGTAAAAAAATTCTCAGTGCCAGTCATGCATGAGAACAAAAAATATTTCAATGCCTGTGGTAAGATGAGATAAATATTATTTGCTGGATGTTGAATGATTTGAAACATACCATAGCATTGACTGTTTAGGAAAAGACAAGAAAATAAATTATGCAACTTTTTCTTAACTCTTTAGCTTTTCAAAAAAGCTAAACCACTGTGACACTATGTAAATAAAGTATGGCTAGCCTGAAGCTAAGAAATGCAGCTAATTATGTGCTTTCCTAAGACAAGCCATGCAAATTTGCTTGAATGTTTATATTTCCATTTTAATGAGTTTTCCTAGCTTCCACAAAGTTTTCAGTTTTGTTCAAAAGTCTAACAAAGAGCATTTATGGTAAAGTTGGCTTGTAACAAAGGTAGACCTCTATGACCCTGTTAATTTAGCTGCCACTTTTGCACAGGGTGTCTTTTGTAAGAATGATACCTGGGGACTTAAGGAGCACTTCATAAAGCAGCTCAGTGACATCTGCACCATAGGACACTGGTGACTGAACACACCACTTCTACATGGAAGGGTGTGTGCTTGTGTGAGTGTCTGGATACACAAAAAGGAGGAATCCATCAGTTATTAAACAGGCAGATCAACTACCCTTTCTATCTATTTGTATATTTGCGTTGATTTTTCTTCCTTGTTCCTCAATGATTACATGATTTAAAATATGCTTTACCTTGAGAGTTACTATATTGAAATTCAAGTGCAGGAACACAAATCATGAAGATATAAACTCTCAGGCATGCCTATATTACAAAGATTTCTGTGCTTGACTGAGTCTTATACATGAACTGATTGACTAAATACTATCTACTACTTTGTGCTAATGAAAACCAAACCAAATAATATGTAAGTTGAATCCCCTTGAAATTCAGTCAGCCAAATAGATGAGGTTTGTAGGTAAGGAAAAATATCACCTGAATGGTGGCACGGAAGAATAAGAATACCACCAAAAACCTCAGCTACTTGAGAACAATACACTGATACCAAGAAATAGTTTGAGAGAAAAAAATGCCTTTGAGGGATGCTGATTTCTAAATGGAGGTAAAGTATTTTATAAAATACAAAATTGATTAGTGCAAAAATAACAAAAAAGGAGGGATAAGGAACTATCATGACTGCCAAAGAAAAATCAGTACTTTATTTCATTGACAGCTCTTCTTTCAGTTCTTTTTTTTAGCTTGGACATATCTTTTATTACTTTATGCATCACCTGTTATCCCCTGAAAAAAGGAAAGTGTCACTCATAAAGTTAAGAAGTGAAGCCTACTAATTTCATGTATTTTTTCTTCCATAAAAAAGGATGATAATGAAAGCTGAAAACCAACCATTTCTCCTGGTGATTATTACCCCTCCAGAATATGGTAAGTGAATTGAATGTTTTATTTTGCATATTTAGCATTTAGTCTGATCTTCTTAATCAGGAGGTACAGAACATTTATGTATTGCAAGCTGTACACTTGAGTAATTATTTAATAGCCATAAACAATGGTTCAGCCAAGTGGTAACTATCTGTATAACTATTTTTAAGAGACTGAATATTCATTATGATAGGCAGCTAAATGATAGCCTCATGATAAAGTTTGATGAAAATAAAGCTTTATGAAACATTTTACACATCTAACTTTGATGTACTTTATTAGTATGACTTGAATTCATCATTCATTTTTCTGGCATTCAGAAGTCTTCCCTATCATATGCTTGTTGTTGCCGCATGTTTATACTTGCACACACACGTGTTATTTGGGTCCCTTAACTCTCCATCTCTTTGCAGTAAAGAGGCAAAATACACAGACAAAGCAAGTCATATGAAAGAAAAGGTATTAAATCCTTCATTTTCCTTCTCAGTTCCTGACAATGCTACTGAAAAACCCCTCATGGAGAGGAGATACTGTAAAAATAAAGGGGGAAAAAAAAAAAGAAGAATTCTTCAGTGCAGACAGATCTGTTTGGTTTCATCTACACCAGTGGAGGAATTGCGGTTTCACATCAAAGTCAAAAAGCAACTGTTCTGGGGACCTTGCAATGTCAATCATAATGATATGTTTGCAAATTACTAACTTGAACAGGCTATAGATGGAATAAAAAAAATAATAATGTAGAGTTGTGTGTTATCCATCCAGTTGTACATACCTGTCAATAATAATGATAAATAGCTGTATTAAATGACATTTTTATGAATTTTAACAAATAAATATTTGATAAGAACCCTAGGTAGCTGGCCTGCCTACCAGGCCTCCTTTAAGGACAATCTCTGAATAATAGACAATGCAAAGTTCTTGATTCTTTCTTTAACGTTAATGTTATAGTGATCACAGGATCAAAGTTACAACTCATGTGCTAAAAAGCCACTTAATTTCTCTTTGAAATACCACTTAATTTCTCTTTGGAAACACTACTTAATTTTTTTCTTTAAATGCTCAATTTATGGATTGGTTTCTAAAAGCTATAAAATCCTTAAGTATGAGTGTTATACCTTGGAATTTAGTCTACATATGTAGACTATAAATGTAGAACTATACATGTTCTTTTTTGGGATTGTGTGGTTCTACTGGAATGAGAGGTATCAACAGGGAAACCGGGTTATTGTTAACTGTTTACTACAGCTCCCAGACCAGACACCACCATTGTTGCAGAACGCCGCAAATCAGGCCCTGGGAAAATGTACAAGCAATCCTCTTGTTAGAGCAGTTAGACGAGATAAGGCCTAAAGCAGGCCTTGATAGAACTTGCAAGTTGTGTCAGCAGAGAAAGAAAAACAAGGGCACTGTGCCCCTGACAATCTTGCTTTTATAAACAAGAGGAAGTTTTAGTAAGTGAAGAATGAGGGGAGAACCTTGGCAACTCAGATCATAGCTGGAAGGAGTTTGCAAATGTGCTCTGTCTGTTCACACCAATGATATCGTGACAAGTATGCAAGTTTGCAGAGAAGGGTATAAAAGAGTTATGGTTTCTGAATACAGTGGAAGCTTGCTTATCAATCACATTGATTGGCTGCAAGTCTTCCTTCCCGTGTCGTCATACCATCTCTTCTGATCCACATTTGTTTGATTGTGTGAGTGCTCCCTACACCACCATGTCTAAAATAAAACAGAATAAATTCAGTGGTTCATAGATGAGCCTTTTGCACTTTGGAAAGATGCACTGAGTTTATTCTCTGTCCCAGGAGAAAAGCAGTAAGGCATGATATGATAAGAATAGACACCTTCTCATCCAAAAGAGAGTGGCTTTATCCAGAGTGCCTCCAGAATCATCACTGTCCCAATTACTGCTCCCTGAACCTGGAGTGTTCTCTAGGGTAGTCTAATGTCTGCCTGAAACCACTGCAGAGAGAATGCTAGCAATAAATCATTACAGACAGGCCCAGGACAGTTCTTACAGACCTGAGTTCTGGCCCTATTTAATTTACTAATACAACAAAACAAGGTAGCTGAAGCTGAGAGCTTGTTCCAGTGCCAGGACTACTTTAGGTACAAATGGGATGGGTGGAGCAGAAAGTATCTCCTTTACTAGGGAATGCTCCTTTCCCTCATCTGTAATCAAACCCTCAGTTCCTCCCCACTTCTCATTTTCCCTTTACTGCTGAGAATGCGGATGATGGCTGCTTGCTGCTGCCCCAGACAGCTCAAACAAGACAAATGGCTGTACCTACAAATTTAATTCCCACTGAATCCATTCACAGAGATATTAGTAAGATTTTATATAAAGATATTTCTTTGTTTTGAACTAAATTATTTGAAAATTTAGGAAAAAGTGCAATGCTGCACTTAAAAAAAAAAAAGAAAATAAAGGAAATCAGCAATATGGAGGGAAAAAGAACTATTATGTTTTCACAATCAAGCATAAAAAATGAGGAAAATGTCTGAAATAAAGCTGCCTGTGATTTTTTTTTTTTTAATGTTTTACTATAGGAATACCAAGAACTATATCTAATTTCATAACTTAGTGTTCCAGGGATGTGAAAGAACAAGCATGTAATAATGTTCCTTCAATAGACATTTCACCTTATTTCAATAGGATAAATAATTACAAATGCGAAGCGTAAGTACAGCAGCCTAAATGGCTAATGCATATTAACTGTGTGCAGGAAGGTTTCATGTTGTCCTCAATTTTGGCACAACAATTTCATGTTTGATTCGGACATTTGAAACTTCCTTTTGGAAGTAGCTAAATGTCTTACATTTTAGATAAATTGGTATGTGGGAATTTTGCTCCTGTTCATTTCTACTTTCAAAATGTAGGAATTAAACCCTGAGGTCATCTTCAGGGAAAATGTATAAATGACAATGTCAAAGTCATCATAGAATCATGGAATCATAATGGTGTAGGCTGGAAGGGATCTGAAAGATCATCTTGTCGCAACCCCTTCCACTGTGGGCAGATAGATCTTCGACTGGAACAGGTTCAGGATCTCAAACTCCCATCCAACTGGCCTTGAACACTTAAAGAATATTTTCCTAACTTCTAATCTAAACCTATTCTATTTCAGTTTGTACCCATTCCCGTGTGTCCTGTCTCTACATGTCCTTATAAATAGCCTCTCTCAATTTTTTTATTGTAGGCTCACTTCAGGCACTGGAAGGCTACAATTATGTCACTATGAAGCCTTCTCTTTTCCTGGCTGATTTCCTGGCTGAAAAATCCCAATACCCTTAGGATTTCATCATAGGAGAGCAGTTCTATCCTTCTAATAAACACCGATTATTAAAGCAGTAAAAAAAATCTGTCAATTCAGATTTTGATATAAGAAATATTGTTATCAGTTTAAGCCCTTGATGGGGTCAGACCTTACCTGAATCACAAAGTGCCACTCAAATTCATGTCCTCCAGTCTAGGGTTAGTCAGTGCTTCATGCACTAGCTGTCTTTTGTTCCAAGTGCAAATGGGAAAAGATACTATGGCAAGACCCATGTTTTTTTCAGTTCCAGCCACCTTCATAAGGAGTGTGCTTTGAGCAAAAGTATGCTGAATTCTGCAGTATGCTGAATTAACTTAACAAATACTGAAACATTTTCTTGCATTGCCAGTTGGTATATTTTCTAAAGGGATAATTTTTTACCTAACTTGTGCTCTAATTGTATTTAATTTAAATTTCTTGTTGAGAAACAAGAAATTCTTTTTATTTTCTCCAACTCTCTGAGTGATTCTGGATTTTAAATTAAAAGTTCTTCTAGTCAAAAATTACTTCACTTTCTCTAGAAAGATAATACAGAACACTCTCTGACAAAAAGGTAAATTATTTACAGTATTCTATTTCCATCTATCTTTATGTATGGGCTAAAATAACATTATGTTTAATTAATAAACTTCTTAAAGAATGCCATCATACAATTAGAAACATAAAATATTTATAAGGCAAAAAACTACAATTACTGTTTTTCAGCATAAATATTTCCAGCTGTCAGGCTTTTTGTTTGAAAAGACAGCACTCAGGAGGAACCAAATTTGGAGGCAAAACAAGTCCCAAACTTTCTTCTCAGACTCCAGGTTATTCCAGTTGGGTGTTGTTACCAAAAACCAGTAAAATCAGACCTCCTTAACACCAATGTAGCATTAAGATGGAGGCATTCTTTAATCAGCTGGATGCACATGGGTGTATCTATATCCCCCAAAACAACATGCATACTGAGTACAGAAAAGTTCCTGTTTAAATACTGTATTTTATGTACACATTCATACATTTTTCCAGAGGAAATGTAATATGATAAACATTTCCCCAAAATCACTGGCATGTGCTCCTGCCCATCAGCACATGCATTCTGCTGTCTCAGGTGTCTCTTCAGTGATTGGCGATCCCAAAGTCATATTTGACTGCTTGGTGAACCAAGCTGGTTACTCCAGTTCTTCTTCTTGGTTGGAGTTTAACACGATGGTATAAGCTAAGTATTGTGCATTTCCATAAGCTAGAAGGTTTTGAAGAATAAGCATTGTATTAACCCCCAGGTGTGCAAAGTGATCCACCTGCAGCCCCTGGAAGGAGGCCTGACACTGCTGCAAATGGACACATCCTGAGGGAGGCTGAAGTGCATTGGAAGCCCATGCTGGAGCAGGCTCCTGCCAGCAGCTGCAGCCTGTGGAGAGAAGCCCACACAGAGCCAGGTTTTCAGAAGAGAGCTGTGACATACGGGGGGACTCATACCCACAGGACTGTATACCCTGGCAAAGCCCTATTCTGGACAAGGAAGGAATGGTAAAGTGTTATGCTCTGATCACAACACCCACTCCACATCGCTCTGGGCTTACTTTGTTATTAAGTGGCAATATATTAAAATAATCTCCTCTAGCTGAGGAGTTTTTGCCCTTAAGGATAACTGGTGAGTGGTGTTTGTGTCCTTATCTCAACTAGTGACCTTTTCATCTTCTCTCTGTGTTCTGGAGAGGAGAAGTAGTGAGAAAGCATCTGAATGGCAGCCAGACAAAGTTAACCTACCAACCTTGTTCTTATGGAATCATATTTTTCTTGACAATGTCCCTAGGATAAATGGAAGTAATTTCTAAAGCTTAAGGTTTTCAATCACCCATGAAAATAATGTGCAGAAAAATCTTGACTGATCTTTCATTGATCAACAGAAATTTTCCCTGCTGGTTTGTCCAAAAACCTTCAGTGATTCTGGACTGATGGATTGCCACAAAAACAGTTTGTTTCCATTAATGAGAGGGTGACATTTTGATCAGGAGGAGTAACAGGTCATCAATGACAGCAGCAGTCAAGGCTTCACATACTGAAGGGTTTGCAGTGGTATACGAAAACACTTGACAGTATTGCTCTGGCTCAGAGGCAGAAATAAGTTGCCAAATAGTGCAGAGTTTATTAATATTATTTGTTCTGCTAGATAGCCAGAAATCTGTCCATTTTTCAACTTCTGCACTGCTTTTTAATTAATTGAATGGATATGCTCTCAGTGCTGCAGTGTTTCCCAGCTCTGTCCTGAGCTAAAAACAGTATGGTGAATATTGCTTACTATGGCAGAACCATTGCCAGATATTTTGATTTAAAAGCTTGCATTTATAAATTGCTTTCATGATGCTATTTTAGATAATATCTTCAATTTCCCTAGACCAATGTATGGATGCATTTCTAATGGGTTATCCTTGGCTGCTGAGGTGTGTAGCTATCTTTCTATATTAGTGAGAAAGGAATGGTTAAAAGTGCTTTCTGACTGAGCTACAGCAATGGGATTTGACTGCTTCCGGGGCCCACTGTGGGGCTGTGCACAGTTAGGGACAGCTGTGGGTGCTGCAAGGCTTTCCTGGTGCATGAGCTGTGAGGGCACCATGCATGCGGCAGACACAGAAACATTTCCCCAGGCATGGGGAAAATTGGCAACGTGGAAAAATCCTGGAGCAAATTTCAGGGGGCAAATCTTGGACCTTGATGATCTCAAAGGTCTTTTCCAATGTAGTTAAGTCTGTAATTCTGTGAAGTCAATTCTGAAACTCTGTCCATGACATATTAATGTAAGGAAATGTTCACATTAGTGTATGCATGCAACTCTGTGCGAAAAAGTCCATCATGTTTGTGAGGAATGTGTTCACGATCCCACTCAGTTATATTAGAGAACATTATACAACTAACAATCCCATATTTTTTTTACCAAAAGCTGTAGTGTCATCATAAACAGACACCTCATTTGCAAGCTGCCTCAATCATTATAGACAATGTAGTAATGCTTTCTAGGTGGCAATTTGGCATGTAACTGCTCAAATAAATTCCCCTTACTAATATAACTTTCTAAAATCTCCCCAACACTAACTGGCCTGATTTATTATTTGCTTCTATTACAGAGGAAAAGCAAAGAAAACCTGGGAAATGCTGTTTTCATTGGGACATAACCACAGCTTTTTAGAAGCTGACAGTTCAGATGAAAACCTCACAGGAGGTCAGGAACCCTTCCTATTCTTGTGGACAGAGTGGTCAGGATAAACTTAAATTTCACAGCAGATATGACAGTCCATTCCCAAAGGCTAGGTCTGTTAATAACTCCTGCTCTTCCATAATGCTCTGGAGAGCTTTCCTATCACTTCAGTTGTGAAGGAACCATAAGAAATGCCCAAACTAAATGTCATCTTAATTGCTCTGGAAAAAAGAAATTTGAAAAAAACACTCTTGTGTTTGTCTGTCTTAATTCACTAAATGTAATTAAACAAACCCCTACCCTGCCACACCTGCAGTTAATAGATTTTTATGCAGTTGCTCACTTGCATCAGTTCAAGCTGCTGTAACTTATTTTCCCATATGTTAAAGCAAAAAACTAAGTGTCTAAGTACTTTCTATTCCATAGAATAACATCAATATTGTAAATACTGTGAGATAAAGTTGAAGGCTTAGTATTGAAACCAATGGAAGAACCTATCAGGGTTTTCTGTTGGTCTTCTTTGTTTGTTTTGGCTTTGGGGTTTGTTTTATTTTGTTTTTTGGTGGGGTTTTTGGGGTTTATTGGGGGGGGGTTGGTTTTGTTTTTTTTTTTTTTTCTGCTAATACACTAAATGGCTTGGCTTAACTCACTTTTAATGCAATAATGAATATTCAGCAAATTGTGCTTTAAAATATTGTTTGATATAGCCACTATGATCTGGAAAATAACTTGTTATCAAAGTGAAATCTTTTTTAACAAAAAGAAATTATGAAAACAGAAGAGGCAGCTTTTTCTAATTAGAATAAGAATTGCCAGAAAGAGGATACAAATGAAGAATGGGATGTGATAACATAGTTTGAAAGGTTGTGATGGGATGAAACAATACAAAAAGAGTTACACTAAAGGAACTGATGTGAGGGAAGATACTGGAAAGCAAAATTGATATTGAAGTTCCAAACACTAACTACCTAAAGAGGACATGAAGATGAGCATACACCTTCTTATATTTGAATCTGGTATCTCATTTATTAAAAAACAAGAATTTTTTTTATTTTAAGATGAAAGGGCTAAAACCTTTTTTGTTTTTCTTTTTCTTTTAAATAAATTCCTGGGTGTGGAAGTCCATAAACTGTTTTCACACCTGCAATGTGATATGTATGAAAATAAAAAATATTTTTCCAATAAATGTTCAAAAATATTTAAGCAGTTAACACAGTAAGATAATACCTTCAAAAGCAAAAAAAAAAAAAAAAAAAATCCACTACTCAGAAGGATTTACACCTCTCTTAAAAAATAAAGTATATTCTATTAAATTATCATACCCTAAACTGTGCTAAATTATACAATTCTTCATAATTTTCCTTAATTTCACTAATGTCTAACAGCAGTGTAGGATAGTCAAGTCCTAGTGCAAAGAGGGAAATATTTAGGTAAAAAAAAATTTGAAATTTCTCAGTACAAAATCTAATAGCACTGTCTAGTTATCATCTCCAACTGTCCAAAACCCATAATAACTGACAAATAAGGTGTCAATCAAAAATTCAATATCAGTGAAAATAGCATTTTACGTAGTCCTTCTCTTGTCTCTTTACTTGTGTTCCTCGGTTACTATTACTGTTGCTGGATGCAGACAAATATTCACCAAGAAAAACATCTCTCAATGACATGTAAAAATCTTTTATTGCCATAGGACATTGATTTTTTTTTTAACTCTGTAGCTCAAAGAAATTAAAGTATGTGCCAGGTTTATTTTATTAATTTTAATTATGACACCAGGTTTGACAAGTCAAATTTACTATTGACAGCTATTTTGGGGGTTGTAGGATTGTGGATATACAGATTCATACTGTATATAATGTTTACTGTGGTAAACCACTCTGAAATGCTTTATGTAGTTTATAAAACGTGCATTTTAAAATTTTATGTGAGCAGATTTACACACTCTCTCTCCTGTGACAGAACTCTACTGAAGTTTTCAGGATCAAAACCATTTAAACACTATATGAAAAGAGAGTTGAGAGTACTTACTGGTTATAGGATCAGGAAAAATTAAACAAATTCCAGGTATCTTTATACATTTAAGAGATAATGCCTCTAGCAACACCTTCTACATGAGTTGCACTGTTTATAAAGAGAATAGTTGTATGGAAGTCATTGGACTGCATATAAGACTTTGTAGGACATGGCTTTCTTTATGCTCCTTTATGGTTTATGTCAGGGTTTATTCCTGTCAAACAGACATCCCATACAGCTGTTTGGTCATTTCTTGCCCCTCTCCAACAGCAACGGATCAGGGAGAGAATCAGAAGGGTACAATTGATAAAACTCGTGGTTAAGATAAAAACAGTTTCACTGATAAAGCAGAAGCTGTGCACATAAACAAAGCAAAATGAGGAATAAATTTCATTCATCACTCCTCATGGTCAGGCAGCTGTTTGGCCATTCCCAGGAAAGCAGGGCTCCATCACATGTAACAGTGCCTCAGGAAGACAAGCACTGTCACTAAAAACATCCCCTTTTCTTTTCCTTTACTGAGCTTTATATCCTAAATGTGACACCACATGGTCTGGAATATCCCTTTGGTCACTTGGAGTCAGCTCTTATAGCTATGTCCCCTCCCAGCTCCTTGTGCATCCCCACTGACTGGGGGTGGGGTGAGAGGCTGGAAAGGCCTTGGCTCTGTGGAACTAAAAGCCCTCCTCAGCAGTAACTAAAACATCCCTGTCTTCCCAACGTGGTTTCCAGCATAAATCTAAACTACAGCCGCATATCAGCTACTATGAGGAAAAGTAACTTTATCCCAGCTAAAATCAACACAAACCAGGAGCAATTTTTTTCCTATGTGACTGCTCTTTCTTTAGAATTTGGGAAAAAAAAAATCCTACAAGTTCAATTAAATGTTAGAAACATACACTAAATCTCACAGGAATGGATTATCTGTAGTTGCCAAATGTTGAAAAAAAATGCAAAATGAGACAATTCTACATTTCTAGTTAATGCTTTTATCCATTTATGCTTAATTACTAATCCATGGCAAGAGAAGAAATTATTTCATTGCTGTGAGTCTTCTTTTGAATTTGGCAATATTCGCTAGAGGATTCTGTCCAAGATTTTCTCTTGTGAATCCATGCAGATTCTCTTGCATTTTTGTTAGTCTATGCACAGCAGATATGTCAAGTAAGACACACAGGAGAAGTAAATTAATGAATAAAATTTAAAATATTCACTAAACCTTGGAGCAGAAACTGCATTTTGAACTAAACTACAGCCTTGTGTCAGGCATTGCACCAGGAAAAATTTTGTTATACTAGAAAATGAATGAATCTTAGAAGCAAAATCACTAATTTTGCTCCTTATTTGTGAAAGAAAGTCTGTGGTGCCAACCTAAGAAAATAAGCAAGAACACTAGGATCACAATTGATTTAGAGAGGGTGGGAAGTGTAATGATGAAGACTATGTTCATATTTCTTGCTCCTTTTGCACTTCATCTCACTCAATAGTAGAGAATTAAATATCTGTTTCTTGCTCAGACATTTCAAGATTCAAAGAGTAAGATATCACAGCCCTTTATGGCTATGACCAAGTATAGCACTGTTCCAATTATTTTTTGCAGAAAACCCACAAACATATATGGTGCTGATATCCTTTTAAAAAAATACATAGATTGAAAAGAGATTAATCAATGAAGGCTGAGAATTTAAATAAAAAGTGAGAATTTAGGCTCTAATTTGAACTTCCTTCACTTTTTTGTTCTGGTCAGAAGTTGATTCTTATATGTAGGAGAATATAGAAAAAAATCCTTCCAAGAAATAACAGTCACAAAGCAGCAAGAGAAAGATGTTTCAAAAACCTTCACTGTATGATTATGCAAGCAGTAGCAACAGCAAGACTTTTACCTCGATTAGAAAAACTTGTCTTTTATCTTTCAAAATAACCTGAAGCACTTGCACTCTTGGGTATAAAATCTTAAAGGAAATATTTAACTTTATAAAAAAATCTGTAGAGGACACTGTCCCTAAAACTTCAGAAATAACTGGCTGAAAAACCCAGGTCTGATGGCAAATGTTGATTTCCACCCATCTGCTTACATATTAAACTGCTCTTTCTCTCCACTGTCTTCACACAAATCTAAACCTGAATAACTTAGTAAATGCCTCTGCAGAGGAATGTAGATGACTGTCTTCCTGCAGGGGCTCACTCTGGACCAGGAGCATGATTGCATACTCCTGTACCTGTGAATTTAGACCCTGCTGAGAAGCAAATATGTTAACTTGAGCTCAGTGCTGCACTAGCATGAAGTAAGTCCCCATTGGATCAAGTCAGAAATAGAAAAATATGTTTACATAAAACCCTTTATGAACAAACATAAAGCTGCATGATTCTCCTCCAGAAGGTAACAGTTTAAAGAGGGGTTTGGTGTTCTAGCATGCTGACCTGCAAAAATGTGTTGATACTGTTAAAGGCAGTTCTGAAGTGTCTTAGGAGCTTTCCATTTAGATTTCACAAGATGTTGCAGTTTCCCTCATGACCTTTGCAAATGCTCCTGGGACTTCTGGCTCCATAGATATGATGGTTCAGCACACTGAGGCTTCCATTAAATATGGTACTATTCATCCAAGGAGAACAAATGATTGCTCCTTTGACTGACCACAGCCACTTTTGCTGGAGGAACTTTTCCTGGCAGACCACTCCATTACAGAATCAATCAGCAATTCAGTGCCTTTTTATACTTCAGTTTTAACAAGGTCTGCTTCATCTTTCTTTATGCTTTATCATACTTTCATGTGCTATTCTGTACTAAAAGCAAGCACTTTTGTTTGTAATGTGTAAGAATTTGTGTATTCCTGTTAAAAACTAAAAAAGAATGGTCAGGACAATGAAATTTATCTGCTGAAACAAAAATATTCCATCATATTAATAGCTGCTCAGGATCCAGCAGCTGTGATTACAGGTTAAGATTCCCATTTCTCAGGTGAAGCTCATAGTGAGGCAGATTTCTAAGGTGGTTGGATTACATTAAAAAATTTACATAATTAAAAAAACCCCCACTATTTATCAGCAATTAGTACTATTAACTCAAGTGATTATTTTATGTATTTCAAGGACTTTGTTTAATTTGCTTGAAATTCAAAAATATCTCATTCATCTACTTGAAAGGATGTTTAAAAAAAGATAGAAAGCTAACTAAAAATGTTCAATTTTTCATGAGGATCTACCCTTCAGAAATGTATAAATTGCAGCCCCCAAGTCATAATTTGATGGAAGTATTTGCTTTTGTCTTCTTCTTACTTTGTATCTTGGACTTTATTGTACCTCATCACACTGTCTGTCCCACCTTATTCTCCTTACAATGCTTGAGGAGCCTGGATCTGTCTGAGGCCAAGGAAAATAAAGTCAGGAGGGTTCTTCATGGTTTTTTCCCTGTACTAGCACTAAAAAACCTTTAGCCTCTATGAAAAGAACTGAAAGTTTTTATCTGTGAAAGCTAAAAGGGAACATACTGGGAATAAAAAATAAAAATAAAAATACCCAAAAAACAAAGCTCTATAAAGACTTCAGTATCAGCTCTAAGTTTATATTTTGGGCACTGCTTTTCCCCTAACTGTCAGGGTTACAGATTTCTTTTAAAATATTTTTTCCACAAATTTGTATTCTTTTTTTTTAATTTGGAGCATTTTTAACTCACCAGCTCAGTGGAAAGGTCAAGTATTTTATTTTATTAGCAAGCTTATTCTAGAAAAGTTTTCTTTATTTTCAGGAATGACTTTAACTGTTTTCTGCAGCAAGTTTAGTAGTGTCACATGCAAAATGGATACTCTAATACTGAGGAGGAAAGGTGGTTTCTAGAAGTGGCAGTAGATCCATCTGCCAAGGAACAGCCATCCCAAAATTCTTGCTTTCATATGGCTTCCTCTGGGGAGGCACCATCTTTATACAGAGCCATACTTCACCTGCAAGCACATATGTTATTCAAAATGCTGCCATATTGTCACTTGGAAATGAGTCTTCTGGCATGGGGTTAGATGGAAGAAAAAAAATGTACTGTCTAATTTTTTTTTTCACTTTCCCTGTTCCCAGTTTCCCCGCTTCCCCATTTCCATGTTTGTGTTCTTCTCCATCCTACACACAAAGGAACTGTGGTGACTTATGCTGGGCTACAGAAAATTTGTGCATGCATCTAAATTTTTAATTGTGTCTTCTTTTTGTTCAAGAAAACAAGTGCTGGCTGCATGTATTTTTCTCACAAAAATGAAGTGTTTGCAACTGGACTGCAATGCGATTCCTTTTCCAGCTAACACACCAAGGGAGTGTGATGCCCCTTGTACACTGTCTGGAAATTCGTGAAGACACATCATGAAATGTTTGAGATTTAAGGTATTTGTAATTGATGTGACCTCCAAAATCTGCAGGTGCCAACATAAAGTATGTAGTTAGGCTGTCAGAAGTAGCCAGTTCCTGCAATTAGAGAGAAGGTATTATTAATCAAGTAAGGTAAAAAGACATTAGGCTTTATAAAATAATTTTTAAACTTACATATACTTTGCCTAAAGTCTTCTTGTGACTTATTAATGGACTTTGCATCATACATTGGCTCTGTGAGTGGCAGCAAAGATATTTTTTGCTCTTTTAGGGAGTATCAAGCAAAGAAATCAGTAGAATACTGCTGGCAAGGTTTGGATTGAGGATGAAGAAAGCAGCACCTGGGTTCTTGTGCTACAGACTTTCTGTAGTTATGTGGTACATGGGAGGAGGAGCAGAGTTAAACTTTCAGATCATGAATGGTCAGGTCCACCACATGGGTAGTATCAGACATATCTCCTTCCCTGCTGGAGCCTCATGAGCCTGATGCATGCATTTCTCTGTGTGCCCAAGGAGCACACAATTAAAGACTAATTAAAGACATCCAACTGAGTTGTAGCTACTGTTTCGAAATAGAAGACATACCCAGTTTATATAGAACCATATTCTTTTACCCTTACACTGAGTTTGCAATACCTTGGGAGCCACTGACAAAGTAGTTAATTAATGTGAACAGTGTGGTAGAATTTGGCTCCAGGTGATGGCGCTAAAATATTATTTCTACTAAGTAGAACTACATTAGGTGCAATCTAGTACCATGCTGAAGATTGAAAGGATGTGGGAAGTCTTTCAGAATTCCAAACATAAAGGCTCAGCTGCTCAGTGTAGGCAGGAGCATGGTATGTGCAGAGGCTGCTAAGCTTTGCAGTCATCATGAAGGAAGAAGTCCATAACGGAAGTTGTGAAAAATCCAATAAATCGCTGGGGGGAGGGGGGGGGGGTTGGGGGGTCACACATTAGGAGATGCAAAAGCACATGTATTTGCAGAAAATTCCTCTTAAACACTGCAGGAACTCCACTTATAAAATATTTAAGTCACAGTGTTTATTCCTGAGAAGATAGGAAAGAAAAGATCCTTTTTCTAATCCTAAAATGTTCTGTGGAAGACTGGGCTAGGAAGAAGTATCAGAGAAAGAGCAAACAGGATCATTTAATTATACCCTGGTGACCTTCAAACAGACACAGTGTGAGAAATAACACATGCAAGGAAAGAAATTTTAATATATTTGGAATTAAGAAAGAATTCTGAAAGAAATAGGAGGAAAAAGGTACAATTAGGGATACAAGTATTGCATTAAAAATTGCTGCTGAGACTGTAAACCACTAGCAAGTGTGCTAATGAAATAATGGAAATATTTGCCTCTTATAACATTTTTATTTTACTCCAATTTTGTCAGTCTTTGTGGTCATGCAGGACCACCATTAAGATCATCCATTTTCATTTGCTTCTTAAAACTCACAAATTTCCACTCAGTGGAGACCATTGTCATTGCTGTGTGAGTTAACATAGTAAATTTAAAATGTAATAAATTTACAAGACGCTAATTTGTCTTCAGTGGCAAATTGTGTGTAGGTTTTGTTCTTTTTAAGATCATGTGAGATAGCCCAATCTACCTCAGAAACAGAGCAAACAATTATTCAAGAAATCTACAATATAAGTGACTGCATGGGTATTTAATACAGAGAAGCTTAAGGAATTGAGTAAAATAGAATGAAAAGTGAAAAAATCCTTGCATACAGAAAATAAGCCTAACAAAATACTGCAGCAAGACCTACATTCTTGTGGCAATATGAAAAAAATAAGATAGAGTAGACTGGAAGGTAAAAAGTAAACTGATATAATTTAACATCAAGTCATATGAGGTTACTCTAGCTAAAATATCTCAAGTGAACATAATTGGCAGCAACCTAAATTACTGCAAGCTATTATAAATTAAGATGACTGAAATTATTATAAATAGCCAGAGATATAAAACAAACAGATTGTTTTCCTTAATGAAACTCAAGAGTTTGGAAAAGAGTCAGTGAATTGGCTCGATAACCAAGAATTTAAAGTTGAGGATAAGGAAATAAGGTACTGATGGGAAGTTAAACTACTTGTTTTCATTAGCTTTCAGAGCATTAGATGAAAGTGTAGGCATCCAGAACCTGTCTTCTTCTGAAGGTGAAGACAAGGACAATGAAGCAGGGCTTCAAAATCATGCTTTTTATTCATGCAGATTGTATGACTATTTAATGTTAAACTATTTATGTGAAGGAGAATAAAAAGCTTAAGTCTTCAGGGCTCATGAAATTAAGTGGCAATCACTGTGATGATCAGGATCCTACTGAGCTTTGTGCTTTTCAACTACAACTGGTTTGTTTGTTGTCCTGGAGACAGGACATCAGACTTGACAGGTAATGTATTGCAAAGAAATGCTGGGGGAGAAGGAAAACAAAACATCCCAAAACCAAACACAGAGTAATTTACCAAACAATTTCCTGGTGCAAATAATATATTTTGTAGTCAAAATATCATACTTTAGCACTAAATTCATGACCTCTAATCACAATCTCCCATCTTCCCTGAAAAAAAAAAAAAAAAAAAATCAAAGTACTGTTCTGGGAAAACTGGATAGTATGAAATACCTGATGTGTAGAACATGGGATTTTTGGATTTGTTTTGTGAGGTTTTTTGTAGATTTTTTTTTTCTGCTTTTAGTAAGAATAATTAGTGGAACACAAATGTATAATGCACAAAATCAAAAGAAAGATCAGTGTGTGGAAGAAAGTTAGTAATTGCAGCAGCAGATGGGTTTGCCTCAAAGAGACAACACTTACTTTACATGACATTCTCTATATAGAGTCTCCTCAAGTCATCTGTCCAAGAAAAAATAACTAATATATTTTCCCCTTTTTTAAGATTATATCAATATGATGCAGCTGCCGCATCAGCTGGAGAAAGAATCATTCTCCTCAAGTAAGAAATAATTAAGAAAGGGTAAGTGCCAAAAGAAGGATCACTTTGAATTTGAAAGCTCTGAATATAGACAGCCTGGAATGTGAGATTATTTTTGGTATTTGAAGTAATAGCAAAAGTATAGTTTTTGCATTCTGTACTTGAACCTGTGTAAAACAACCTCTAATGACACATATGCTGTATTCTTAATTAACATTTTAATGAAACTATGAGAAAGGTTTTGGTTGAAAAAATGCAAGGTAAAAGGGAAAGTTTTCCTTAAGCTAAATTTTATATTGCCAAATTGTGACACTTTGTAAGAATGGACCAAATTTCTCACTTTGTATGAAACTAAACAGGAATTATTAAAAAGATGAAGGTAATTGATTTATTGCGTTAATGGTCTGTATTTTTCTCAAGTAACATTGTTTTCTGAAAAAAAAAATAAACTAAAGACTCAGGTAGTACATTGTTGTTTTAATTTTTAGACCTACAGGATTTCTTCACTCTTGAACTCAGCTACAACTCATAAATAAAAGAAGAAAAAAAATCATACTCCTCTATCACTTGAGGTGAAGAGATTCTCCCATTATTAGTTTGAAAAAAGTGGTGCTATCATAAGAACTGAGATGTTATTTCACTCTTGAAAAGAGAAACCTACACACACACTTTGCAACACAGACAATTGTTGAAATCTACTACCTTTCTCAAAAGTGCAGCAGTTACAAGCCTCCAAGCAAACCATCAGAGCTGCTAATATGGCCAGAGACTAAAAATAGCCATCAACTTTTCTAATTAACCCATTTTTCCAAAGAAAAGTTGAGTCAGTGTATATATATATATATATATATATAAAAGGTATTACAAACTATGCATGAAAAATGGAAAATTTTTTACTCACATTGGCAATATACAAGCACACAGGAAAACTGGTCTTAGTAATAATGCAACACTCATATTTTTTGTCCAGAAACATGTTTGAAGTTACTAAATTAGATATAAAAGTAACAAGCTATAAATATGCAACCTTGGCAACAAATTGGAAGAGTCGTGGGGTAGGATTTGTCTGACCATAGTTTATAAGTGAATTTTAGGCTTAAATATTTGGATCACAGATTATCTCTCTTGTCTACATTGATTCCATAAACACCATTCCCTCTATTAGGTACAGTTGGATAGCTGTACTGGCAGCCTGGACGTCACTCATGTTTAGGCACCAAAATATGAAAAAGAAGTGGTGTATAAGCAACAAGTGGTTTGGAGAGCTGACAGGAAACAAGGAAGTGCACCATATTGAACCTCTGCTGTAGAATTTGTTTAAAGACAGTGCAAGGTCCTACACCCACCCCATCCCACTTACTCCATGCAGGAGAGCAGAGCAACCTGCTAATTCCTGAAGCACCGTCCTCAGACAGAGGGCTCCCTGTAGTGCAAGTTTAAGGGTAAATACAACCAAGTGACCCCACCCTCCCTTCATATGGTGCCATATCTGAGGCTGTGGCTTGCAGAGAAAAAATGGCATAAGAACACAAACCACCCTGCCACAGCTAAATCTGCTGTGGTGCATGGGAAAGTCAGGAAAGGTGGCAGAAATGAGGCAGGCTAGAGGTCCGTAAACTGTGCCAGGTAGAGTAGCATTGGGTAATGCAGTGCTCTCCACTTGGGAAAGCCTCAAATAATTTTTGAGTTTCAGTATGTATATGTCCTCCTTTTGGTTCTTGAGTGTAGCACGGAAATGCACTTTGCTTAACTTTCTTGAAAATCTCAGTCCAGAAATAACTGTACCTAAAGCATATGCTGCACTGAAATCTCAGCTGCCCATTTCTAGGGAATTTCCCTCCCTT
Source organism: Regulus satrapa (assembly GCA_013396955.1). NCBI lineage: Eukaryota > Metazoa > Chordata > Aves > Passeriformes > Regulidae > Regulus > Regulus satrapa. The sequence goes on along the minus strand of VWZN01009765.1, from coordinate 87,268 downwards.
GAAACAACCTACCCACTGCTTTAAAAAAAAAAAAAAAAAAAAAAAAAAAAAAAAAAAAAAAGAAAAAAAAAAGAAGAAAAAAAGACTTATAACTAATATTTACCTTGCTCAGAGCAAACAAGGCTGTCTTTAATTTGTCTGGCCACAGCAAAATGCTCCTGCCTCTTCCTGACAGTTTGACAAATGGGAAAATTTGGCTGATTGACCCAAAACTTAGAGATACTCAGAATAAAGAATAAAAAAACCAAAACGATTAGAGCATGATTATAAGATGCACAAAGTAACTTGAAACCAATGCAGCAGGGAGAAATAAAGCAGCAGGACAGCAACTTAACATCGACAATTGTGTTTCCCTGGATCCACCCAGTTTCCAATAATTGATTTTTGACTCAACAGCTAAGAAAGTCAGGGCATTTCTGGAAATTAGGTTTGCTTCAAACCCAGTTGCTGAGTCCTATACTAATGTTTGCATGTTTTGAGTTTTTTCCAAAAACTTGATTTGAATGTCAAGTTAGAGAATAAAATATTTCTTCAATTCTTTACTTCAGTACTTTAGGTAAGGCTACTGATTGGCTTTTTATTTGAGTGTACCACAATTTTTAAAAAAACAAAAACAAAAACAAAAAAACAAAAAACCTACACACATTAAAAAAAAAAAAGCACAAACAAACCCCCCAAAAAACCCCAAGAAAAATAAAATACAGTCTTTCTTTCTACTGACCAGTCTGTAGCTGTAACTGGTAAACATGAAGCAGCTGTTGAATCTTTGGAATAATTGTGACATCTGAGATGCCAGATAATCACTGGAACAATTTTCTCACTATTTAACCTAATCTGTGTGTATTCAACAGTCTGGCCCTTCATAGGGTAAATACAGCAGTTATGCAGATGGGGAAAGAGAGAAGGAATGACTGTCTAGCCATACTGTTATTATGTAGCAAGGACTAGGATTAATAAATTGTCCTTAAAATTATCAGATTCAGACTAAGCTTTTTGGTTCTGTTTTACTGCCTTTTTGAAACATTGCATGTTATTAATTTCAATGTGTTGTAGAAATGTCCAAATGAATAGATCAGAAACTATTGCTCTCATAAATGGAAATGATTAATGCACATTTTCAAATGGTACTTGATGGATTTTTTTACTCAATGGTGATATTTCTAGTTGAAATCCTTGTCCCAGTGTAATCAAGTGAACAGGCAATTCTTCACTGATCTCAAAGTACCAAAGCTTCATGGTGGCACTCTGTTTTTATTGGTTTGGGCCTCATTTATCTAGCCATTGTACTTAGGCAGAGAGATAGTATATCATATATTCATGGCTGGAAAGCTCTATAAATGTGATGATAGCTGTAATATTATAAATAGCATTTATTGACTAAATAGTATATATAGTATATATAGTATAGTATATAGTATATAGTATATAGTATATAGTATAGGGTCCCTAACTAATGCAAGCTTCTTTAAAACTCTGAGTTTATAAGCAATGTTTTAGTAAGCCCTTTAAACTATCTGACAGATTAGATGAAAATGTCTTGCTAATTCTGAAAGATAAAGTTCATGCATGACTCAGATGAGCATCTCATTTCCTTTGGTTCCCCCATGCTCTTCTCTCTGCACCAACTGAGGTTACCCTTTAATAGCGAGAACAAAGGGCAAAATACATAAAATTAAAATAAACAAACAGTTTACCTTAAAGTACCCTTATTAGGATAACCTCTGTCCTTTTATATTTATTTGTTTAAAGGTGCATTTATTTGCTTCCTTTCTCATATTACTGATTCTTTATGTCTTGGATCTCTCTGTTGAGGTAAGAAACTTTAAAACCATGAACATTTAGATGAGAGACAAATTCAATATTTTTATATCTTGAATACTTATTTTCTTTACCAATCTGCTGTGAGGTGTCTGTAGGATCCCCCATGTGAAACATTTGCCATGAGTGGGACAGGACGAGGCAGATGAGCAGTGACCAAGCCTAGGCCAAGTCCTGTGGAGATCCTCTCAGGCTGGGCAGCTTGGGCTCTTTCAAATGCTCTCACTATTCAATCTTACTGCTGTCCAGAAAATTCAGCATTTCCTCTGAAAATCTATTGCTTGTTTCTGTGACTGAGTTAAGCAGAATTTGTCCAAGGAGAGATACCAGAAGACATCTTCATTTTAGAAGCATTGCACGTACTTGTCTAATATGTTAGACTGCAAAATTTAGGTAATGATTGCAAGTTAGGATCGGAATAGGACTTTGACCTAGGCATCATTTGTCACTCATCATTTCAATAAGGCCTTAGCCTTTTTAGCTACACTGGGATATCTTTTTCACATTCAGATCCTCTTTGAGAAGTTAAAACAATATTTCTGTATACATGAAGCAGTATTTTCTGAAAAAAAAAAAAAAAAAATTGGAAAATTATTTGACTTGCCATATCCTTTGCTGTAGTGCAGTTCTGAAAGATTAGATGAGGAAAAACACCCAGGCATGGAGGCTATAAACAGAGACAAACAGATTCAGATGGAGCTTTAGTCTGTTGTGGTTCAAGGCTTGAAAAAAAAAAAAAAAATAAAAGAGTTCTGCTAAATCAACCAATTTTATCCATTAATTTATCAATTGTCTTCCTGAGATGCTTTTATCCCTCACTTTCAGTGAGCAAATTTATGAAATGTCTTCAGTTGCTGCCACAGGCCTTTGTATGAAAAGCTATTGCAGATACCCTTTAGTTGTTCTTAGCTGTGTGGACTGTGGTCACACATTAAAAGTCACACATTTAAAAGAATGTACTCCTTGCTGCCCAAATAGCATGATGCTGAATATTAGGGCAAGATATCATTTAATGTAAGACATTACATTTCCTGAAACACTTTCTCTTCCACATCTTAATCCAGAAAAATTGGCAGGATCAAAAATGGGCACAGCTGTTTCTACAAGGAGTGTAAAGTTCTGGCTGCCCGATACTGGCTTTTTATTTCATGTATGACTTTTATAAAAAAGAACAAGAATTCTGTCTGGAAGCATTAAAACATTTTTCTAGATTATTCAAAACTTGTTGCTCTAACTAGAAGGAACCAGATTTTGTTTTCCCTCACACTGTAAGAGCAATTAATATTTATTGAGCTCCTCAAGAGTAGGATATATTTGAGGAATTTCATTCTAGTATCTTGGGGCCCCACAAAAAAAATAATAAAAGGGTGTCATTTAATCTACTTAATTTTTTTTTAAAAAGCTCACAAAATAAATTTTAATGTTTCTAATTCAAAATATAATCTTATTATTTTTTATTAATTTTTTATCTCTTTCTTAATTGTATATTAGAAAATTTACCTGAACCATCAAAAGTGATGGAAACGGGAAATATGTTTATCAATGAAGAATAAATGCACTCTCATTTTCTACATCTGTTAGTTAGAAGGCACATTTACAAAGAGATAAATTGGAAATAAGCAACAAATATACAGTAGTATAGGCAGTCATGTTAAATGAACCCATACTAACTGCAGGTCATGGGACCAGATTCTTTATATTGCTGTTCCATTCTAGTGCTTGACAGATGTAAGGAAGAGAAATGTAAAGCAGAAAATTATTTCTTCATTATATCTCTGGATATAATGCTATAAAGTAATTATTAGTTACAACAGAGGGCATCTAGATGACAACATTCATGCTTTATGGTGCAAGGTAAGACTGCTGGTCATCACAGGTGACACCCCCACACTTAGGTTGTTATTTAAAACCAAGATCAACTGAGAAAGTAGAAATGCCAGAACAATCCCAGTTGCCTTTTCTGGACTGAAACTTAACTTTCATTTGTGGAATATACTTTTCTACATGGTAGATTTATAGAGAAATTACACTGCTCTAATTTTTATATTCCAAGAGAGAATTCATCTGATATGACTTCTATCATTCCTGCACATGTTTTTCAGATTGTGCAGCATGCTGCCTCTGGTGTGCCCTCGTGTATCACCATATCCACCTCCTCCATGATCATTTTTAGGATGATTCATTCTTCATTCTTGCACTGATGAATCACCGTGCCCACAATCCGCATGTGCATGTCAGTATTAAGGCTTAGAATTTTGGAGAACAAGATGACAATGTTCAGAAGACATGGTGTTACATAAATGTACTCCTGTACTATTTTCATCTGCTTCATCTTTGAAAGGCAACAATGAACAAAATATTACTGCATTGGTGTATGAGAAGCAAGGCTTTAGCAGGACACTGTTCACGTTCTACCTTGTGACTTGGCCCATAGGTATTTTCCTAAGACTGTTTGAAGTTTGGTTGTATAAAATACAGGGATTTTTTTTCTTCATTGATATTATTTATCTGTGATTTTATTTGTTTCTTTATGAACTAATTGTACTTTTTTCAGTGACTAGTCAAATTCTGTTGTACCGAGTAATAAAGTCACATGAAAAGAAGACAGACTACCACCGTTAGTATAAATGGCAACTGTGATACATCAGCCTGCCAGGAATCAGTTCAAACCAAATTAATGCAAATGCATGTCACCCTAATGAAATAAGTAGAACTCTAAATTACGCTTTCAAAGCTTCCATGCTCAGCATCTTGTGAATATGTTCAGCAGAGTAAAGAACAGAGTCAAGTAGTGTACCGTCTTGAAAGTTTCTTTGCCACACAATGAGTTTTCACAGCCTAGAAAGTTATTTTTTATGCATTCTGTAATGAGTTTCTGAGTCTGTTTTGATCTCTGGATAACTTTAAAACAAGAAAAACAAGTCAGAAACTCTAATGACTCTAACAGGAAAAATCTCTGAAAGCCACGGTTAAAGTCATTAAGCAATTTTTCCCCTAACTGCATTTGATCCATTCCGCCGAATGATAAGAACATTTTATTTACCGCAAATCAGAGGATCAGAGGATCTTTCAGACTGGGAGGAACCCCAGAAGTTCTTTGGTTCAACCTTCAGCTCACAGCAGGGGCAGCTCTGAGGTCAGACCAGGCTACTCAGGTCTTCGTCCATTCAGGGATTGGAAACCTACCAGGACGGAAATAGCACAAACTCCTTGGGCAACATGTGCCACTGCCTGGTTGTGTTCATGGGAAAAAAAAATCTCTCCTCGTATCTGTTGTGACCCTCTCTAGTTTCCACTCATGTCAGTTGTCTCTCACCCTTCTCCCAGGGTGATGCGTCCAGCTCTGTTTCCTGTGTGAACTTTCTGCAGATACTGCAGTTGCGGTTAGGTACTTACAAAGTTATCTCTGCTCCAAGGGGAGCATACCTAGTTCCTCCAATTTCTCCCCACAGCACAAATGCTCCAGCTCCCACCACAGTGGTGGATCCTGCTGAGCAGGTTCCAATTCCCAGATGACTTATTTGTACTATGGGCTGACAGTTGGATGCAGTATGCAGGTGTGCTGCAGTGAATGTAGAGCAGAGGAAATGATACTGGCTCTGTTCCTCCTCAGGCAGCCCAAGATGCTATTGACTGTTTCTGCTTCTGGGCCACATTTCTGGCCAATATCCAGCTTACTGCCCCCAAGAAGTCTAGTGCCTTTCCAACAGTCCTGCTTCCCAAACAGTTGATCCTCAGCTTGTATCACTTGGAGGGGTTAATCAGCCCTAGATATAGAATTTTGCTTTTGTTCTTGTTGAATCTCAGTAGGTTCTCATTGCACCATTACCCCAGTCACTTTTAATTGCTCTGGATGGCAATTGCTCTGCAGGGCTCTTATACTTTAGCCCTGTGCTTAAGTATGGGAGCTGCCCCCACACACTTGTTTGGAGTCAAGAGCAAACATGATGAACTAAGAGTTTGTAAGCTCCTCTAGTTCCCTGCTAGAGGTGTTAAACAAGGCAGGTCCTAGGAAAGACTCCTGCTGTACTGTCCTTGTTACTGGCTTCCAGTACATAACTAGAGGTTATATATCTAAATATAAGGTATTATGTTATACATATACAGATACAGATACAGATATAAATATATTTTTACAATATATTATAATAATTGAATAACATATTATTAATTATATTATGGTATTGATAATATTATTTTATATCATATATAAAGTATATTTTATATATTTATATATAATTGTATATATTTGAGAGAGAGAGAGAGAGAGAGCAAAGCTTCTTTATATGGATACAAGAATATTGCAGAAAATGGTGTAGAAAATATTGCTGAAGCCAAGCTAAGTTAGGTCTAGTGCTCTTTCCTTGCCCACAAATCCACTAATTTTATTATGAAAGGCGATGAGGTTCTCTGTTTTACTGCAGAAGGAAAACAGTTTGGTCAGGCATGATTTGCACTTGATAAATCACTTCTGTCCATTTCTGATCACCTTCACCTTCATGCACACAGAGATGTACTCTACGAGGCCTCATTCTGTGTTTTTATTAATGTGTGTAAATACCTGATGGGAGGAAGTAAAGGAGATGGAGCCAGACATTTCTCAGTGATGTTCAGTGATAGCATAAGAGAAAATGGGCAGGAATTCAAATACCAGAAATGTCCTTTAAACATAATTATAACCCCNAAACACTGAAACAGGTTGTCCAGATAGGTTGTGAAATACCTATTCTTGGAGATACTGAAAACCTGACTGGTCACAGTTCTGAGTAACCTCCAAGTACAGGTGACTTTGCTTTGAGCAAGGACGTTGGGCTAGACCATCTTCAGCATTATCTTCCAGCCACAGCCCTTCTGTAATTTCTCTCATGTAGCCCTTTACTCAGACATAGCCAGTCTGTATCTTCTTTCTTGAGCCTCTTCAAGAAGCAGAGAGACCTGTGAGGCCTTGTGGTGACAGTTGAGGCAGAGAAGGCATTGACTACTCAAACTAATCTGTGTTCACTGCTGCTAAATCAAACATGTTATTCAGCCACAGCCCTACCTACCTAGCCTTTCCAACTAGCTCTTCTGGTTGCTCTTTCTCTCCCCTGTGAACATCTCCAACAGACCATTCAGCTTTTTACAGGAAAGCACTCCTGCATACCTGGGAAATTATTCTAAAGTGCTCCTTAGAAATCTGCTTCCCCCTTCCTCATGCAGTTCCACCACCAGCTCCAAGGTTAGCCACACCAGTTTGCTGATACGTCTATTTGTTTTTCTGAGTATTGGAATGGATCATTCTTGCCCTTAGACACAGTCTTTCCTTAAAGAAATACCAGCTTTTCTGAGGAACTCCTCTCCTCTGCTCTGCTTCCCATGGGATGACACTTAACAGCTCCCTGATTGACCTGAAGTCTGTTTGAAGTGCAGTGTCAGTGCTCTGCTCCAGCCTTACTCTCCTTGAGACCTTCAACTCCATGATTTCATGCTTGCTATAAACTAGAGTTTTAACTTTAACAAACTCCTCATATGATGATTCTTTCACAGCCTCTTCATTTTCTCTCCTCTCCTCAGTCAATAATTGGGTAAGGAGTGGGACATTGTCATCTGAATATGATGAAAACAAGATGTTAGGAAGCATAAACCAATAAACTGTTCAGACTGCAGTATCATAAACTGCTTCAGAGGCAACTCTAAAATTGTACATTATAGCATCTAATCTGAATAATATACTTAGATGCAAACCTAGAATGGTAAATTTTGAACAAGTGTTTGTAAATTGCCTGGTATCATGAAAGCGAAAAAATTATTGCTGTGTATGAAGCTAGCTAGAATTTAAAGAAGTGGTGACTTTCTGTTTTATATACTCACTACTTCACTGTTTATTAACTTGGATTTTCTGAGTTGCTGTATTACTTTCCACCTTGCAAACTGAAAGCCCTAAACTAAACTTTTAGTTTAAACTTGGAGCACTTCACACATCAGATAAGAAAGTCAAGAGACAATCCAAAGTATGGCATGGCCATTGACTTCATCGAACACCGGATCAGAGATCATATTTATACATAGATAATTTTGCCAGGTGAATGATCACCTTGGGACAAGTGAAGCTGTAAAGCTGTCATTTCCCACAAAAGCCCTGTTTATGCAGAACAAGGCATGATGGTGATTCCATTGTGGAAACTGTTTTCCTGGATTTCTCTTTTCTGCCCTTGTGTTGTTAAAAATATAGCTCTAAGAACTTTTTATTCAAAAACTAAAATTAACCCTTTATATTTTTTGACAAGTAAAACACTAGTGTAGGGGTTTTTTTTGGTCTTTTGGGGGGTTTTGGGGGTTTTTTTTGTTTGTTTGTTTTGGTTTCTTTTGGTGGGTTTTTGTTTCTTTGTTTGTTTTGGGTATTTTTGTTCTTGGGAGCAAAATGCCTTTGTGACTATGACTGTGACCTCAAAGGAGCTTTAGTGAATATAATTTACACTCTGTGCATTTAATCCCAGCTTTCTTAGAATAATATTCTGCCAAGATTTCTATCTGGAAAACATTTTGATGCTGCTGCTATTTTCAGAGGCAGAGATAGGAGGTTTAGGATTTTATTGAAGATTTTCAGTTAAGGGCACACAAACAGTTTGGATTATTGTCTGAATGTCTGAAGTACTTACTAACCTTCAAAACCATCATAAATATTTACTTCTGTAATGTTTTTCTATATAGTTCTATAATGATTACATACTACACTGTGAATTGAATACAGATTTCAAACAGCATGAGAGAGAACAAAGTGAATATTTTTGACTAATATTTTTTAAATTAGAACATTTCAAATGAAAATGCATGCACATGTCTTTGAAGATACAATAAAATAAATGTCTAGACTGTCAGAAGCATCAGAAAACTCCACTGCTTTTTGGATGCACACTTTTGGGCGTAATCTTTTCTTGCTGTGTGGGGATTTTATGTTTATTTCCATTGTACACTGAGATAAGGATACATTTCATATATATGAAATTCACATACATTTCAGATATATGAAATGAGATAGGTCTTCTTCAAGGAGGTGAATTGTATTGCATGCAAGCTGTCTTCCAAGTAAACATTTAATTAGCTGCTGTTATTGAGATGTAATCATTCAGCATCTTTGCTCAGGTCAAGTGGAATACATTACATAAGAGAAGACACTAAGTTCTGAAAGGGTGACAACCTTTTCTGCTGAATCACTTGGTGCTTGATTTTCTGATAGTCCACAATACGGCTCTGAAGTCACCATGACACAGAGAAGGTGATGCAGGGGACAGCTCATGGGGAAAGGATCAGATAAGGAAAGGATGAGTTTGGAAGACAAACTGGAAACAAATCTGCACTGTGCAGGCAGTTCAGGAA
>VWZN01009765.1:66884-78052 GCA_013396955.1 Regulus satrapa | reverse complement strand
AAAAAAAAAAAAAAAAAAAAAAAAAAAAAAGCACGTTAAGCAATTGTTTCCAAATTTCCTGTGAAATGAAATACCAGGGAGAGGATGAACTTGTACAAAAATGCACCCTGTGAAGAGGAAGTTTTGCCATTGAAGAGTTTTAAAGGTGGTTACCCAAATACAATGCTATGAGAAAAGGGAAAGTGTTCCTAAATGGGAGACAGGAAGACAAAGCAGTTTATAAGAAAGTGCTTGTGAAAATGACACATAAAGGGACTGCATGGAAACCAATAGCAACTAAGAACAAAGACACCAATAAAGTAAAATATATGTGGAAAGAACAGGACACTAGGAGTCCTTCCTTTCTCAGTGGGAATATGAGCAGAGAATTCATCCTATTTAGGTTTTAGGAAACAGTGTTGCTTGGGTCTGGACGTGGTGTATTTCTCATACACAGTATAATTAGATTAATTATAATTATCAACAAGGAATTTCCTTTACAAGAGGTAACATGTGCTGGATAAACTCCATTATAATAAATTTTATTTAGCTTATCTAATTTAAATTCAAACTTATTTGGCAATTAATATTGAACATTTTCTTTAAGTTTTTTTTTTTTTTTTAATTTGCCAAAGCTATTTAGAATCTGTCAAGATAAAAGACATGCATATATAGCTGCAATTACTTTATATGCAGATATTCTTCCTCCTGCAGGCTATTCCTACACTGAGTTTTTCAGAGGTGTGGAAACACATTTTAATAATAAACTAGATAAAGCATGGTGGTTTTAGTATAATTTATGTAGAAAACTTTACTTTTTTGAATGTTTTAAGTATGCAGCCATAGCAATATGGAGTGTCTGTCACTTTTTATCTTTGCTTACCCAGTTGTGACATTCACTTTAAACTGTGTTCACCTTCTAAATAATTTTTATGGACTACTAGAAGAATCTGCGGGAGCACTTTTTAAAATTATAAAACTGATTTCTCCAGCAGAAACTTATATATTAAATTAAAAAGCAACAAACCCCTGTGTATTTCTATCATATTAAATTTAAATTTGGGACCACATCACAACCTTTTGTCTGACATTCCTTTCTAATCACAGATGCAACTGTCCACTTCAGAAGAATAAGGAAAAATACAGATGTTAAACATGTTTAATTCCAATTTTTGAAAGTTAAGAATAGGGCTGTACAGATTTAATAATTTCACAGAATTAAAAACACCACCTCGCGGTTTTTTATTCTTATTATGTAAGGGAAATGAAAAGATTTATTCAGCTCTCCCTTTTTTTTCAGATAAACTTTTGTAATATTTTGGGTCCCAGCTTGTAGAACTCTAGAGACAATTTTTATATGGCTTTGCTGGTGGAGAGAGACTTCAGTGTTTCATTGGCAATAACATCAATGCCAGCAGCCTGGGCTCCATTGGTGGCACTACCTGCTCCTTTATTGGTGGCCCACAGAGGAGAATTCTTCCCCAGCCTCTGTGATGCTGAACACACAGCATTCTTATCCAGCCTTTCCTCATGTGGGTGCCTGGACACCTGTGTGCACTGGGCACATGGGGCATTTCTACTGGACTGCATGGAGGGTCAGTGGGTACTCACATCAGTACTGCTTCTTTTGGTTTTGCCTGTGCATTTGCTTGGATTTCAGTAGCTTGTTCATCCTTGTGCCTCAAATATGTGCTGCAACCATTTTTTTTTTTTTCTTCATTGTGAAGTAAAGAGATGTGCTGGCCTTTTCTAGCACAAGAAATTATATACTGTATGTCCTCATAATGGAACTTTCCAGTGAAGTTGTAATGTTCTTCGAGAGCATGTGGGAAGGTGTTAAAATATTCATCAGATTCATTCTCTTCTTGAAATTTGCACAGAACTTGTATCTCAGAAATGAAACCTCAAGAAAGGGAAAAATGTTTACAAAATGTACTGACCTGACATAATTTAGTTTCATTCTGAACAATATTGATTCATTAGGTTTTTGGTGCTTATATCTGATCTTCTGTGTGATCCAGCTCTAGAATTAAATGTTTTAAGGGATGAAATCTGGTAGGAGGGAGACTCAAGCATATTCCAATGAATATTGTCAAGGATGCCATTACTGTCCAGGAACAATCTCCAAGCAGCCTTTTAGTACTGAAAAAAACCCCACCCATTGGCACGATTTTTGAAAGTCAGCAGTCCCTTCATCTCCACATTAAATTAGAAGTGTCAGCTTGAGTGTCCTGTAGCCAAATCTTTGTAAACTTGGTTGTGGTACACCATTCATAGATTAACTGGGAACACACATGAGGTGGGATGTTGCACACAATTTTCATGGGCAGGTATGGTCTTAGCCAGGTAAATTCTACTTACTTCTTCTTCTAGTTCCAGGAGAAAGTATGGACTGGATTAAGTTGGTCACCTCAATTATTACTTGAAACAATATGTAAGGAACTAGTTGATGTGGATTTACTTCCAGATCTGGCATTGCTATGCTGGGTAATAGGAAAATAGTTTTCTCTTCCCCTTCTTTTGTTCTGTATTGTATCCAGTCCCAAGGAGATCTGGGGAGGATATAGGCTTTCTGAGGCTCTTCTTAATCCTTCTAGTTTTGTCTCTAGAAAAGTGAACCAAACTTAAAGCAGAGAAAATATTTGTCCTCGTTGATTCTGTGAAATAATAAAGATAGATTTAATTTTAAACCACTATTTCCCAACATTGATAGCTATTTAGTTGGTAAATATAAATTTTAGAGCTGCAGTTGACACAAATACATTTAAAAGATAAGCAAATACATAGCAAACAAGAAACAACAAGAAAAAAATGTAGTCCTTACCACCACTGCAGTTCTCTTTAATTATAAAATTTAATGACAGATTTTAAAAATTACAAGCAGCTCCTTCATATGTTGGAATTTGTAAAAGATTGTTCAGAAAATTTTACTCAGTGAATTATTGGTTACCCATGGGCATCTGGTATTCTGAGATATTCTACCACATCAACCATCCTACCCCATCCTATGGGAAAAAGATTATTTATTAGAGAAGCACAAAAACTCTGCTTTTATTTCAAATAAGCTGCAGAGAAGAAAATTTCTTCCTCAAATGTCTGGTTAATGGCTTACATGAAGTAACTAATAGTATCATTGTCTTCAGCAACAATCCTACATTTCTACTGAAATAAAAATCAAGAGGGATTTTGCTGGTTTAAATTTCTTCCTAGCTAGAGACAGTGCAAGATGCCTAGTCCTCTATAAATTGATGGTGATGCATGAATTATAAATGACAGACGGGTGCCTTAGTATGCAAGGTCATAGCTAAGTTGTCAGGCAAAATGCAAGAAGGCAATACTCACTGTGTAGATGTTCTATATCAGGGCATCCTTGTAACTCAACCTTATTGTTGCTCATGAAAGAATATAAGAAAGTAAATAAACTTTGCATTTTGAATGTAATTCATAGCTATTTCACAAGAATTACATATATAATTTCTCTGTTACTACACCAGACAAGGAGTTTATGTGGGATGGGGGCTACAGCATTTTCTTTTGAAATGCAAATATTTGATAATGGGGAAGATCACAGAGAAGATTTACTTACTATAGAGTCTTAGGACTCATATGATGTTTTAGGAGGGACAGATGGTCTTTCAAGTCTTCTCTAAGCTTAATTTCTTGTGATTCTTTAAATTCCATATGCAGTTTTTGGATACCTGCTCTGGTGGAACCTGAATGTAATTAGGTCCCCAAAGGCACAAAACAAGAAAAAAACTCATCCCCTTAAACCAATGACAATTTTTGATGGATATTCTTGGGGTAGAGACACTCCAGGTATAAACAGAAGTTCCATGTCATGATTATCTCTCTAAAATATATGCATACAGCAACATATTCCATGCAGCTTCTCAGAAACATGCTTTTTTCCCTGCTCTGGCACAAACGTCAGAGTCAAAAAGCCATACATATTATGCTGTAAAACCTCAGTAGAAGCAGTTACCCAGTTTCTAGAAGCAAGAGAATGATAACAAATAGATTTAAAATCCAGAAACCTACATGCAACTGCACAGTTGTGTCTGTGAATTGTTAGCACCCCTGCCTACATTCTTGGATACATATGTAATTCCCTGTTCAAGTATCTGTTTTATTTTTAGTGAAAATGTTTGATGCGCAATTCTTTTTCAATGTTTGATATAGTGTAATATACTTTTACAACATCTATGATAAATGCTACATCCCTTGGGGGGGGGGGGGGGGGAAAGTAGAAATTTTCATTCTACATCATAGACTACAAGGCAGAGGAGTTTGAAAATTGCATTTTCAAGCACATTGACATTGGTACTATGAAATATTTGTTATGCCAACAATGAAAGTAAACCCACTGGCTTTGTGAACAGAAGTGATATTGGAAAGTCACAAAGGAGATACCCAGACAAATTCCGTTCACCAGTTTCTCTATCAGTGTGAGGCTGATGTTACTCTGCAAAGTCATGAAAATAAAAGCTTACAAACTATACCAGGTTCTGCATCTCAGCCCTTACTGACAGAAACACTGATGTCAACATTACTTCCTCAGAGACCTCTGAGACTTTGGCAACTGACTTCTTCTGGAGCACTGCAACCAAGTTCCTCCCTGCCCCTTCTGAGATGCCAAGATCAGAAGAAACAACTGTCTGCATAGTTGTTCACCCAAAATCCATGGACAAGGCTCAATTGTCTACTGCAGCCTTTGTTAATCATTTTAGAATAAGTATATCCAACACACCACTGATTTCTGCCAGACTAATAGAGCAAGGCAAAGAGCAGTGATAGCATTAAACCAGACTTAAGCAAACCTGCTATAGTACTCCAAGGTACAACTGGTACCTCAGTAAAACATTCAGCACATGGAATTTCTCCAACAAAATTCTCAGCATAAAGAAGCTTCATAGTGTGTTGTTTTGGTTTGGAAGCAGCTTCAGCCTCAGAAAAACAAGTAAATTCTACTCTCCAATACCATGAAATCTAGCTGGGTGTTAAAAGTTTAGCAAGTGAATAAACAAAGCACCAAACAGAGAATTCTGTTTTTTCCAAATTACCTGTGAATTAAAATGTACTATGGAAGATTTTTCAGTGAAATAAAGTAATAAAAACATTATCTTATCCGCTGCCTCTCTTTTGTCACTTTCCATTCTTTCCTGGTCCCCAGATCTTCCACAAATCTCTACTTTTGCCACTCCTTCCAGTTACTTGTACATCTCCTGTTTTGTTACTTGTCGACCTGCAGCCAATCCTCTTGCACATTGGCAAAGCCTGCTGAGATATGTTATGTAGTTTTCATTTGCAATTCCAACTAGAAGGTGCTGAGAGTCAGAATCTTGCTGAAGTCCATAAGCCATAAATAAATACAGTCAGCAATCCTATCAAAATATTTACAATATGCTTTCATTTTGGAATTACAAAAAATCTGGGAGTCACTCACAGAACTATTGAGTAATGGGGGTGGCACCTCTGAAATCCTAAAAATCTGCAGTGCAGCTGCCAAGGCAAATCTGTCTGATTCAGACCAAGGCTTTGAATTTAGGTCTTCTACCTCAGCAAGTTCAGCTGATTCAGAAAAGTTGTTAAACCACTAGTAAGGTTCTTTGTGCAGCCCTTGATGCTTTTTTATTTTGGGTTGTTTTGGTTTGTTTTCCCCTAGAGAAATAAAATTCTCTCATTCTACTCTACATAAACACTAAATTGATCCTGATTATGCTTACAGGAGATCAGCAAAAGTTCTAACATGGGCTGACAGCATGCCATGATTAAAAAGGAGTTTTTTGAAACTTAGCCATAGATTTTTAGTTTGATAATTATCATCTGTGTTTTGTTTTGGTTTGGTTTTTTTGTTTGTTTGTTTGGTTGGTTTTGGTTGTTTTTTGTTTTGTTTTGTTTTGTTTTGTTTTTCAATATTAATAGCTTGTGGAAGTATGCATTCTCATCCTGCATCTGTCATAATGGAGCACAAGATCTCCTGTGGTCACTGGAAGATGCTGATGCAGGGTTTGCCACTGGGGTCAGACCACAGGTTAGACTCTCTAAGCAGCTGAAACCCTGCACAACAACAGGAGGACTGGACTCAGGTGCTCTTACTTTCTTGTATCCCTTTCTTCCCAAAATATGCCAAGTCTGAGAATGGCTTATAAGTGTTAACAAGCAGTCTATAGTCCCACACAAAACTCCTAAATAGGTTACTTCACATGAAGCTATCACAGAACAAATCCTCCTAACTGTGTAGCAGCTCCCTGTTCTCTTCTGAAAGTCTTATTCTGAAAGAGATAAGTGTATAATTAGTGCTTTATTTAACCTATTTTGCGGTCTCCATGGTATGTTATTTTACAGGCTAAACTTTCCTCTTTGCCTAATTGCAGAAAGAAAGGGAGATTACATTCAGATGAAAAAAACAAAGTGCTTACAATTTCACCTTTTCACTCCAGAAACCCAAATAAAGTGAAGAATTGAATATAGTAGTAACAGTTAATGGTAACACCTGGAAAGAACACAAAAGGAAACAAAACAAAACAAAAAAGCATTTCTTACTTTTTCCTTGCAAAATAAGTAATAGTGAAATAATTTATTTGTAACTAGAGCATTAGGAAATACTAATTATCATTTATTCTCCTCACAGTAAATAATTTTTTAGTACCAAGCAAAGTCAGGCCTGAGACCTTTGCCTGCTTGTTCTTAGCCACCAAGAAGATATTGAAAAGTTATATGAGAATCACTTTCTTAGTTTTGATCCTAAGAAATGTCTGAGTTATTTTGCTGAAAGCTTGAGTAGGAAAAAAAAAAATTAAAAATTAAGAAAATCAGAGAAGAAAAAAGGCAGAAGGAGGTTTGCAAACANGGGGGGAAGAAGAAAAAAAGGCAGACTAGAAAATTAAATACAAGGAATTTAAATTCAACATAGACTGGACAATCTTAGCTAAAGGTGTTTCCAATAGCCACAGAGATAATGGAGTAGTTTAGCTTGCTATGTATATATATATATATATATATATATTTGAATAACATCCTTGAATCTTTTATTGAACTACTTTACTTATACAGATTACACTAAAAGATTGCTTAGATGACAAAAGAAACTCTTCTTTGAAATAATTTCAGAAAATTAGAGGGTTTCTTTTTTTTGTTTTTTGTTTTTTTTTTAAGGGAAATATTTTTAAGTATAAATCTTTTTACTCCCGATTAAAAATTCTTTCTAAAAACTTACTTCACAGCCAGTTGCAATTTCTTTTGAAATATCTGGAATTACCAAAAACACCAGCCATTTCTCTTACAGATTGAAAAGGCAGAGAAGAACAGACAAAAGGAGAAGAGCCTCTTTGTATAAGTTGCTTTATAAAACCCTTTGTTTTCTCCTCAAAAATAGTCTGGAAGGGATTCAATTTTAAGTAATGATTGCAAAGAAAATTTTGAAACAGTAGTAATGTGAGGCTTAAGCACTAGGGTGTGCATTGTGATGTGAGGACAAAGAAGAGGAAGCTGAATTACATCAGACTCGTAGTTATATAGTAACAGGCTTTTGTGTTTGCATGACTTACCTGTGGTGAACTGAGACAGACAGTCTGTTACAGCAACTGGCACATGGTGAATTCATGAGAAAGGAAACATTCCTCCCTCGAGACTCCCTTTTGTGCCCAAATTATCAGAAAAAACTGCATTATATGCGCCATTCTCCTCACAGTAACATCATTTACCTAGAGTCCATCTCCAGAGGGCCTCTCCTCTCGGTGGATGGGAAGGTGAGACCTAGGACTAACCCTACACAGCCAGTGTGGAGCTCACAAGGAAGTCCCTCAGTGATGTAGGAGGTCCCTTCTGCTGCAGTCCCATCCACAGACTGGACACTCAGACTGCAGGAAGTGTCTGATCCAGCTTCTGTATCAGTCTGTTCAGAAAAGAAAATGCAAACACATCTCAGAAGTAATTTTAGCAAAGTGTCTTGATTGCTTCATTATCCTCTACAATCACACTAAAAAGATATTTAGTGGTCCAAGGGCTAGAGATACAGAAATAAATTTTGAACTACAGTGCTTCCATAGAAACCACTCTGCTCTTTAATCAGTGTCATCTTACTGCTGAGCCTTCTTCTCCAGAAGTTCATTCATGGTAAACTGAAGAGAGCCAGGGCCCAAGCTCTGCTGCAGGGGGTGTTTTCATCTGTATTACCTGTGAGGAACAACCCTGGCCCTGCACTAGCTCCTAAGCTGATTGTGGTCATTTGGCTGAGACCCTGTCACTTGTCACAGCCTAAAACTATGTAGGGACTTATAAATACATGGTTTTGTGGTAGCACTAGTGGCTTTTGATTCTATAAAACATTAATGCAATAGCCTCACATGTCTACAAATATTTCAAATGTTCTAAAAGACATACTGCTAACAGTGATTACTGCTGGATTTTGGACACAGTTTGGGCATATATATCTTAAAAAATTTCCTAAGGCTGTCTGCTGACAAAAAGGAATCCCAAACATAACAAAAAAAAAAATTGCTGTGAGATTACACACTCTATTAAAAGGAGACAAGAATCAAAGTGTGTTCAACTCATCTGTTTTGTGATAACTGGCAACAAAGAAGCCGGACAATTATTTTGTTATTGGTGCAAAATATGAGGCAATGCAACAGATTTATGTAATTAAATAATACTGAGAGATTTATGTAATTAAATAATACTGAGATCTCTGAAGGCACATCAGTTCAGAGGAAGCAAATAAGGATAAGAAATTGAAAATTAAGATAATAAATAAAATATGATAACCTGGTAGGTTTAGCAAATGAAATAGAAAAGTACAACTATAATAAACTAAAGATCCTCCACCTCCTACAGAATGAGACTGCTCTGAGCACTGCATCCTTTAGAGTAAGTGCCTGTTTTCACCTTCTGAACCCTGAAAAAACATATGTTCCTTAAAGATATTGCAAAGCCTATCTGTGGATAAAAACACCTCATTCTAGAAAACCATCTCTAACAACAATTACCAATTCAGATAGAAAGCAAGATTAGCCACACATATTGTCATGTGCATGAAGAGCTTCTTTATTTCTCCAAGGAAATGAAAACCAGATAAGATATTGAGTTTGCTGATTCCTCTGTGACAGAAAGTGTTTTATGACATAGAGGCTGTCACCACTTCAGTAATGTGAAGAAAAGTATCTCTTGTATCACAACTGTGATGTTGGTGTATTATAGAGAGACAGTGAAGAAACGATGATACAGGGACTCTTCTATGAATTCTTATTTCTGAATGAAAGCTCAATTATAATACATAGAAATAAGATTTTGGAAACTCAGTACTGCCAGTGTTCATGCCTGAGCCAACAAGAGGACCCAGTTCTGTTCAGTATCTATGTTGATGTTTGCATGATGAGGGCACTGAATGCTCTCTCGGTTTGCAAACAACATCAAGGTGGGTGGGAGTGCTGACTGGCTAGAGTGCAGGAAGGACCTGCAGAAGGATCTGGACAGCCTTAATCAATGGTCTGAGCACAACTGTATGAGGATCAACAAGGACAAGTGCTGGTCCCTGCACCTGGGTCACAACAACCCCAGGCAGTGCTACAGGCCTGGGGAATAATGTCTTAAGAGCCATTCAATGGAAACGTACATGGGGGTGCTGGCTAGCAGCCAGCTGAACATAAGCCAGCATGTGCCCAGGTGGTCAAGAAGGACAATGCCATCTTGGCCCTGGATAAAGAACAATGTGACCAGCAGGACTAGGGAAGTGATTGCCCTGCTGTATTTGGCACTGGTGAGGCCACACCTCAAGTAGTGGGTCTAGTTCTGGGCCCCTCACTTCAAAAAGGACACTGAGTGCTGAAGTACATCCAGAGAACAAGCAACAAAACTGGTAAGAGTCTAGAAAACATGTTTTATGAGAAGTGTCTGAGGGAACTAGTGTTTTAGTATGGGGCAGACTGAGGAGGTTCAGGTTAGATCTCATTGCTCTCTATACTACCTGAAAGGAGGTTGTGGTGAGGTGGGAGTTGGTCTCTTGTACCATGTCTCAAGTGGAAGGACATGAAGGGATAACATCACATTGTACCAGAGGAGGTTCAGATTAGATATTAGATTTTTTTTTTCTTTTTTTCTTTTCACTGAAGGAGTGGTTAGACATGGAAATAAATTGTCCAGGGAGGTGGTGAAGTCACTAAAGTACTCAAGAGGCATCTGGATATGGAATTTGGGGATATGATTTAGAGGTGATTTAGGGTGGTGCAACTTTGATGGTTGAACTAGATGAACTTGAAGGTCTATTCCAACACTGTGATTTTCTTCCCTAACCTCCCTCTAAACTGCTTATTCTCCTGAACTCTGGTCTTACACTTTTTTCAAAATATTAAGCTCCATAGTAAGGAAGTAGGGTGGTAAAATATGTAACTTTCTCTTTGCAGGCCTACATAGAGTCAAATGCTATCTACATATAGCCAAATCAAGACAAAAAACTTTCTTAGAGTATATCCTTTCCATATTGAGTGGTTTCTGGAAGACATCAGGTATCTTGGCAAACCATTGTCTTCAGCTTCTCCAGTCCTAATGAATACAGGGGGAATGGATAGATATTCCAATTAAATCTAAATGTATCAGATGGCATTAATTAGGGAGAGAATGAACTGGAAGCTAACCTCAGCCCTCACTCGAAAAATAAATCCAAAACCAAAAGCTCAGCAATTGCTTGCCCAAAACTCATTAAAAAATTCATATGGAATAAAATCAAGGGAAATGTTGAACTTGAAACTACTGTCTGAAAAGCAGATGCTGTTTTGTAACTTTTCCCATATGTAGTGGTTTGAGTCTGTAATTTTGGCATAACTTTTATCTTGTGCAGAGGTTGCACTTGCCAGAACTACGTTCTTATCTTTTGCTGTGAGATATGACCAGGAGAAAAAAAAGCAAAACAGGCTTTAAAACTTTAGAAGAACCAAGAAAACTTTTATTGACAAATTAAACTGGTTTGTAGAAATTAGAATGAAACCTGTAAATCACTTCTCTTCCCCTTTAGCACTCTTTTTTCTTTTCTCACCAACACAACAATGTAGAGGACGAAACTCAAAGATATCTCACTCTTAAAACAATCTTTCAATCTACTCAAGAGGAGGAGCTTCTCTAGCAAAACCATGGTGAGTTCCCTAGAAAGACTTGGATTCTAGTCTTTCTTGGGATGCAATCTTTACAAGTGCATC
>VWZN01009765.1:42453-64887 GCA_013396955.1 Regulus satrapa | reverse complement strand
TATTAGCTAGGAAGCAATAACCAGTGGCAATTCTGCAATACCTAATTTCTAGAATCTTGAATAAACAGTGGCTGTTATCAGAAAAAATTACTTGTTCCACTGTCATAAGAAAACAGTCCAAACCTGAAACAAGGAAAATGCTGATTAGTTTCTATGAGAGAAAATACTGGAGTGGAGGCCATCCTCATTGTGTAAGAGGCTTCAGAGACTGCACTGAAAGGACACAACAAGATCCTCACATTATCTTGTGACAGTGTTTGCATGATATGTTCTAATAAATTCTGAGTGACTCCATAGGATAGTCCCAGTGCAGTTCCACGAGCTGAATTGTTGTGCAACCACAATTATCTTTTGCAGATCTTGGTGACCTTCCTCCCTGAGGGGAAGAAAATTAATCATCTTATAACTGGTCAAAGTGGCACAGACTCTCCACCATTTTTCAGAGCAGATCATTGCATGATCATCTGGAGCAAGTCAGGAAGGCATGTTTTTCTTCACTCCATACTGAAACAAATAGAAATACTCCCATCCTGGCATTTTACTTTTAAAGATAAAATTCATGCCTGGAAAGCACCTGAGCTGGGAGGGTGGCTTTTGAGAGGGAAAAAAAAAAAAGAAAAAAAGGAAAAAGTGCCATTTGGACTGGCCTTCTGTGAATGATGAGTGGCAGTCCAGGCTTAATCATCTGGAGAGGAACCTTAGCCAGAAGGATGACCCTTGCTCCCTGAGGTGTCCCTATGAGGCTCTGCAAGAACAAATGTCCATATGACTCTAATGGGAAAAGATAAAGGATGTGTCCCAAAATAGAAATTTTTGCTGAATTCTTCAGTACAGGAAGATGTTTCCGATTTTATTCTACAGAGAGGGTTTTTTTCTGTATTTATTTCACCCTTCTGTCACTGCTACTGAATGTAGATGAAATGGGATGTAGTGAAACAAGTATTTATGTTACCTTGTTTATTATGGTGATGTCTGGCTTAAAGGTAAGTTTGAGAGTTTTTTTGAGAATTAGTAAAAAACTTATTCACTCTTTGGCAAGAAAAGTAGACATACAAATAAAATTATTTTTCACAGAAAATTCTATGATGTCATTATATGCTCTGTTATATACAATGAAATAAAATTTTAAGATGCTAAAATGCCAACAAAATTATATTATGAGAGAAAATTGGTTTAATTTAAATGTCTACTCAACTGAAATATTTTGCTCAAATTTGAATTTTATTGTTTGGCAAAAAATGTTTTTTTGTAAAGAAAAGAACCCCACTCCTTTCCAAAATCCTTAGATATGATTAACATCATGCTTTAATCAAGATCATTAGCATGTAAACACTTTTAAATGTTTTCCTTTTTAGAATTACATATGTTTTATTGAGACAACACTCCTTTCAAAAGAGAGATTCCTGATCACATTCATGATTGTACAGAGGATACATTACTCCCACTTTTATATTTTATCAGTCAGACAGAATTGCTCAGAGTGCTTTGATGTTAAACAAATAATCTGCCCCTACTAGTTGGAACATACCCTCTAAAACCTTTTCAATTGATGTGATGCTGGGGACTAGAAGTAATAACCACTTCTACTGGGACTTGTTCTATTTTAAGTAAGTCCAGGAAAATAATTTGCTTTCCTTCCTTACTGTATGGATTATGACCTGAGTATATTTCTACTATGTGAATTTTAAATGGCACAGTAAAAATGAACTCGACTCTGAATTACAGGATACAGCACAGAAGCACTTGGCAGAAAGTCTTTGAAATATGTATCATTTCCTGTAAAATTTCCTTCTTTTTTATGCTTGAAAACTGCAGTAGGCATAGTCTCCATATGCTGCTCTGTTCCATATGCAGGGCATGATATATAATTCCAAATTCAATTTAGTAGTGTTCTGCTAATAAAGTATAATGAGATACCATAATAGAGCAATATAATTTATGAACAGACATCAAATAAAGGTTTGCAAAAGAAGTGAAACAAACAAGTGAGCCAACAACAGCAATAATAAAAAAAAAAATCCTCTTTCTACAACTGTGGTCTCCATAGTCTGCCCTTGAAATTAAATCAAAATCATGGAAAGAACTTATATTGGAACACTGTGAACTAGCTGTTTCTTACAGCTGAATAATTAGTCTGTATACCAAGCAAATAAAAAATATTTGTACCGCTTAAGCAAAGTAATCTCACAGAAATTTGCATGTCAGTAGAATAAACTTTGTCTTAAGCAGTGGGGGTTCCTCCTACTTGAAGCAGCAGCTCTCTGCGAGTTGTGCTGCAGGGAAGAGCGGGCCCAGCCCGTACCTGAGTTGCACCATTTTCCTCACCATCACTGTATAAGATCTCCACTGTTGCCTTGGGGTGGTAGGAGCAGAGCTCCAAAGTCCCAATGTCCACTTATTCCAATATTTTTCTGACCTTTTAGGGATGTAAACTAACGCTGGAAAACAAGAAGGAGGAAAGTAATGCAAGCTAAGTGGAAGTTGCTACATAAAACTGAGCTACATGAAACTTTATTTGGCCCTGGGAACACACTTAATATTTTCCATACCAAACAAATCTTTATTATCTGACGGAGGACTCAAGTTAATCCCTGCCTGGAAACCCAGAAGTGACAGGAAAGGATTTTATGCTGTGACTTTATCTGTGACAGTGATGGTGCCCATGGCTAGCCACAACTTCTACAGTGCACATAGTCCTTCTGTACATACATTTTTTCTTTAATACACCAGGAAGTTACCCAATTGCCCATACTGGGATACTTTTACCGTGATTTGGGATGGATCAGTCAGGCCAAAACTGAAGCAGTGCTACTGCTGGGTTTTGAATATCTCAGGTGATACATTGCAGTGAAGCTGTTGTGTGTGGCTGTGTCCAGATCAGCAGACAGGTCCAGCCACAGGACTATCCCCCCAGTGCCTTGGCAGGTGAAAAGTCTGAACACATCTGAACTCAGACTGAATGTGCTGAAGGGCTATCCTAGGCCCTGGACGCACATGACTTTCTGGGGAATGGGAGGTTAGGAAGGGAAATGGAGCAATTCCTAAGTCTAGATTTCTTGTGAACTTGGGGTCTGATTACAATGCTGTCTGAGACTTGTGGAGTGGAACACAAATCTTCTCCCACATGACTCGATAACTGTTTAAGTTCTGGGCTGGGTGGTAACCCCCAGGCCTAGTATTGCTGTTTGTTCTACATTTTGTACAGACCCTGTTCAAATGAGGTTCCAGTACATGGCTGAGACTTCAAACTGTAAGTAAAATGCAAAATGAGTAAGAATTTTAGTACTCATTTCTTGGGGCAATTTGAGAAGGAAGGTGTTGATTCTGAAGTAGATCTTCAATCTTGACCATTTCAGTGCTAGGACTGATAAGAAATAAGTATTGCTGCTCCCAAGTAGGACAGATAACAGTGGGGAATCCCTTCCTTAAAGCCAGTTGAAACACAGTCAAGTAACAGTAAGGAAGGATGGGGTTGCCAACAATGGGAATGGGTAAATGACTCCAAACATTTGTGTGGCAGATCTTATAATTATTTTACTTAGCTGCAGTGAAGATGAAGCTAAGAGGTGATTTCAGACTACCACTGTTATATGAAACCTTTTCATCTACACAGATATGTGTCATCGGTGACCTTAGCCAGTAAGGACCAGACCCCTGAGCTGCCTTCATTGTGCAGCTGAGTCATGTCATTTTCTCTTTTGGCCCTTCCAAGGTGGGATCCAAGATTCAATGAGAACAATCCACCAGTAACTATCCCTCTGTTGTGGAAGTTTCTGTGCCGTTAAATCAAAGTAGTACTGATAAAAAAGGCTAAATACACAAACACTCATGTTTTGATCTAGTGGTTCTCTCATTGAGAAAAATTGCTTCAGGAAAGATTATCAAATGTAATATATTAGGATAGAAAAATAGTGACCAGAAAACAAATCTCTTCCCAAGATTGTCTTTAGGTTACCCCTATGTAGTTCTAGTTCTGTTAAATTGCATGCTGTCTGGCCAAGTAATTTCTATTACGTCTTTGTTCAATTAAGTGTTATAAAAAAGAAAAAAAAAATCCCTCTTTGAATCTCATTTTTAGCCCTACTGAGAATTCTCTGCACAGGAATCACAGTTCTTCTCAACTGGAAGTCATCTATGGTAATTTGGCAAATAGTTTTGTGAAGTTGTATATTACCTTAAGCAGACTAAACAGCTGAAACATGATGAGAAGAATTTCATGCCTTTAAACAGAAAGTAAAGAGAAAATAAATCCTAAAGTATGACAGCATTAAGAGAGGTAATAGAAAAAGCACCCTAATGTGATGGACTAAGGTGGCATAATTTGTAGTAAAGATAGCATAGCCTTCATCCACACAAAATTCAGCCAAACATTTAAACAGTATAAAACATTTCAAGAGTTGTTGCCACAGTAGTTAAATGGATCATTTATAGCACAATAGGATACAAGCTGGCATCCAAAGAATAAAATCTTAGAAGTTGTAAAATCTGTGCATCCTACTTGAAGAACCCTTGCTGATGCAAATGTGTCTATATAGGTAAACATAGCTCTTTTAAGCACTTAAGAAACAAAGAACATTTAGCTTCTGCTTCTGTAGATTGATGTGATTTTTTTATCAAGATGCCACTGCATGAGAAAATGCTGTTTTGTTAAATTTCTTTTAAAGATTTCAAAATGTTTGTTTGATTCAGTGAATACTGGATCTAAGTGCAAGTCCTAGAATATAACAAATGGGTTTTGTCAGATTTTCCCATTGCAAAATGAAGTCTACCCAGGTGAGCTGATCAAACCATCTCCTAGTTGAGGACCTCTGGAAAGCAAGTTTCTTTAGATCTGAATGTTTTACTCAGCAACAAGTACTTAGAACTCCTTAGATTAAATCTGCAGAATTTTTATTCTGTATTACGTCTATATTTCCTGTTTCCCCTCTTACATGGATGATAATGGATTATTAAGTATTGTGTAGAAAGGGGGATTTGAACCCAATTTTGCCATGGAAAATAGGAAGTTATTATTATTGTGTGCCAGAACTTATGTTCATAAAGATTTTTTACCTCACAACACAGTTTAGTCTCTGCAACGGTGATGGTGAGTTCTCTAGATCATAGCTATGAATCAGGGGTAAGACGGACTTTTAATAGTCAATCTCATCAACTGACATCTTTAAAAATAAGATTTAAACCTTGGATTAGGCCTAGGAGGGCCATGGATGGAGAAAGCCAAGAGAAGCTTCGTTAGTACACACCTGAACAATTTGTACATCTGCAGAGCTTTTTTTTGGTTTGGGGTTTGTTGGGGTTTTTTGTTTGTTTGTTTGTTTGTTTGTTTGTTTGTTTGTTTGTTTGTTTGTTTTTTGGGGGTTTTTTTTGTTTTTTTTTTTTTTTTTTTTTGGGGGTTTTTTTTTTTTTTTTTTTTTGGTTTTTTTTTTTTTTTTTTTGCTGTTCTGTGTATTCACTGAATTACAGAAGGGGAGCAAGACAAGAGATTTGATGAGCTTGTTCACTCCAAGTGTAATTTCCTCCCATCCTGGCTTCACAACACAGCAACTAGAGGACACTTCACACAGCATGCTCCTGGGATCAGGGCAAGCTCTAAGTGTTAGCAAGAGGAAAATGCAATAGAGGTGATATTTTCCACTTCCTGGCTCCTGTCTGTGCTGCTGACTGAGGATAAAGCATGAAACTGGTACTTGATGCAGCAACACAATGCCTTCAAAAAGGTGGCCAGCATCTATTCACTCTGAGTGGTAAGGACTCCTGGCTTCCACTGAATTTACATCATCTCAAATGGCTTGTAATACGGGAAATAAAAATGCAGGCTGGCAAAGACCCCTTGAAAGCCTGTCTATGTCTGACAATGTCCACGCTTTGTAGGAACTTTAAATAGGCCATCTGGAAATACTTTTCTCTCAACTTTTCTTTAAAGTGACCTACTTAAGAAGGTCCCTTGTACCTTGGCACCATCTATTATAGTGTGTCCTTACAGTGAGAACATTTTCCCTAATATTTAACCAAGATCTCTTCTGTCATAGGTTAGAATGTTTTCTAGTTTTGATGTGCCTTATGAACACAGTGAAAAATTGATCATTTTGTTGCTTTTAAATCCTTTATATAAATTAGGAGAAACCCTCATATCTTCTCTAAGAGAAACAAACTCAAATATTTCAATTTTTTTCTGCCNTTCTAATTTCTACTAAACTTACTGCAATTCATCTACATACTTCATGAAGTGAGGGTTTTTTTTCCAAACAAACAGACATTGTAGAAATATGGTAAAAAGGGAGTGTCGATCGTACATAGGAGTCCTGTTTTGGTATAAATTTGACATTGTTTTTTGTTGAGTATCAGGGAAAGAATGGTTGTAGATATGAGAGACCATATTTTTTCATTTTTATTACATGTAAAAAGTTAAAAAATATTATGGGGAAATTTTAGGGAAAATCATTATCTTTCTTTGAATGTCTAGAAGCATTTTGATTTTAGCAATGAAATTACAGGAATCTCTGCTCTGGATCTTGCCCTTGTTAAATTATATTCAATGTCACAAGTGTTTACATAAGCAAGGATGATTAGTACATCTGCAATCACTTCTACTGGCAGTCTATGAAAGATCTGAATGCTTCAACTTTAGCCCATTAATCTAAAGTAAAGAATAAGTCAGTGTTATGTAATCTAAACCATAAATATTGAACAGAAAATTACAATTAAGGTTAGGGACTAATAGGAATAATAAAGATAAAAAATTATAGCATTCTAATTTTAAGCAAAGTCATTAACTTAGAGTTAGCTTCGCAGAATCTTCATTAGAACATCACATCATATTTTTTCAGCATGTGTTTATATTGTAAATGCTAAACAAATATTGACTGGATGGAATAGCAGTAAAATTCTTACAGCAGTAAAAATGGTTCCTGGGACTACCACATGGAACTTGAAAATAAAAGAAATATACCATCAAGGGAATTATTTCTCCTTGCGGCAACTCTTTCTTTATTTTGGGAATAATGCCCTTCATGTACAGCAAAAATTCTGTTTCATAATTGCTTCTAAAATGTGAAGACTTCTCAAGGTACCTTGCCAGTCGCTTCTTTCACAGTTATTTTTTATGAGAAGTAACATCCAACTTGATTTCCAGGATTAGGCACAATTTAATTTACTTTCCTATTACTCAAAATCTATTGTGCCTTAATAATGTTATTTTAAAGGATACTTTAGGGGGTTTTTGATATTCAGAAGGCCTTATCACTGCAGGAGTTTTTTCTTTCTGAAGAAATGAAGTGTATACATTACAACATCACATGTTATTTTTAATGTGGATGATGTTTTATATATGTTTAAACAAAACCATTAACACTGTAAGGATTCACTTTCTTGTAATATCTATTTGATAGAGAAGTTTAAATTAATAACATCTTTGTTGTGTCTGTAGAACAGCTGATTTTCCCTGATTTATTTCATTGACTATGCAAATGTTCTGCAAACCTACAACATTGATTCTAAATGTTGATGAAATTTTCCAACCTCAATCATTTTTTGTTTCATTAATGATATCTATTATGAAAAATGTCCTAGTTTTTGAGGATGAATATTGCACCTCTATTTTGTGAACCCCCTTCATTTTAAGATTATAAACAAATAGCTCTCCAAAACAGACAATATGGGCCAAGTTGTTCCTTTAGGGGATTATTTTAGACAGCTGCGCAGCAAATAAGCAGTGTGAGGCTTATTTACACGCAGTCATTGAAGCATTCATTCCACTGATTTATAGGACAGCAAAAGGTCTTTGAGACACGGACCCAGCAATTCTGAGCTTAAGTTAAAGAGGAGTTTCTATCCTTCCCACCCCACAGCCCCAAAGGTATTTTAAAAAATCAATTGAAGGATCTTTTGCCAAAACAGATAGATAGAGTACAGCCCTACATCCTGGATAATATTGATCTCAGATGCTGAGTCTCCATTTTTCATATTGTAATCATAATATATATTTTCTAAGGTCATAATAATATAGTATTATTACATTGTTTCTGTAAAAAGCAAAAACTAGAACATGTAAACTTGTATTTTAACTAAAATATGAATGCAATTCTGTGACTAATATCACCAAGGAGTTTTTGATGGTGAAATGGGCTAATTGTTAATGTGCTTATTCATGGATACCAAAGTGCAGCATAATTTTTATAACCATTGAGCATATCCTGATCTCACTGACATGTTTTATTGATACTCAGCATTTCTTAATTTCATCAACCTTAATTTAAAAAAATGCTTTGCATCTGTGATATAATTATGCAAGCTCTTATATGTAGGTATTTCCAGGAGTATTCTAGGTCTTGTAGTGTGATGAAACCTGCAGGCTCTAGAGGTACCTATTTGGCTTTACTGTCTGTGGGGAGAGGGAAAGATGAGTTTAGATTCAGACATAGGTTATTAGTTGGTTAGCATTACCCCCTCCCATGCCCTAGGGCATATCAGTGTAAGCAACTAAAAATGAAGGTATTTAAAATCAGCGTCCACTTTTGAAATTCAGGAAGCTTTACAGTAAAACAAACAAACCTTTCATTTTTAATTTGCACCACAACCTGACATAAATCAAACAACAGTCTAATAAGTTACCAAATTAAATGGTAATTCCATGCAATTTACTTTGCTTAACATCCACATAGGTTTAAAATATATCTATGACTAAAAGAGAATAGCAAGAAGATTTCATATTGTATGGTGACATTAGTATTGCTAGTGTCAGCAATATTGTTGCAATATTGTTATTTCTGAGTTCCAAAGCAATATTTTTTGAATTGGAAGAAGCTAAAAACAAATGCCAAATAAATCACATTTATCTGAATTCTGGAATACATCCTTGTATTGTCACACTCGTGAATTTTGGCCTATTTAGCCTATGCAAAGCAAAGGTTCAGAAGAAGGGTGTTCTTGCAGTTTATGATCTCTTCTATCAAGTCAGGCTGATGAGGAGATCAAGGTCAACCATCTTGTCAAGAACACCCAAGAAAATTGAGAAGAGCCTGCCAATGCCACCTGGTTACATCTGTAAGGGCAGATCTGACTTCTCTTGTTTGAATTTAGAGTCCTGTTTGTGCTGCTAATGTGCTGGAGATGGGTAGGATAGGAGGCAGGGTCCAAGAAATAAAAGCTGGGTTATTTTTACAGTATATCAATATCTTTTTTTTCAAAATAAAGATAATATTTGTTATATTGCAGGTTACAAAAGTGCCTCTAGCTAGACTAAAGGCTGCAGGCAGGGAATTTTACGTCCAGCCTTCAGGCACTGGAGCTTTAATATGTCTTGAATTATAAATATGCGGGCAAGGAATGGGTCAGTTATCCATGAGATACCTGTTTCTTTCAATTAAATCTGAAGTGTCTCTCCATGCCTGCCTCCTCCACCTGTGCCGTCCACCCTCAGGATGCATGTACTAGGACTTAAAGTTTTACAAAATTAATCTTTATCATGGAGTTTTGAAATAAGGTGATCTGAATTAAAGACATACTTTTAAATTTTAAATCAATAATGTGACTGTTTACTTCTAAAAATGTATTTTGTCATTGTTGTCATTGAAAACCAATTCTAAGGATTAAAAACCATTCAGTCATTTTCAAATAATGTGTATGAAATTTTATCAGTACAATTTATAGAATCCTAAAAATGATTCATACATAGGTGATAAAATTTTCTTAATATCTTCGCTTCCCCATTCAGAAAATGTCTTAGTTTGCAAGCCTGTTGGAAGTCACAAGCACTTGCAATGTTATTATGAATATAACTAAAATCCAAAAATACAAAACTGTCTACTAAATTGACTTTGGGATGTATTTGTAAAGAATAGTCTTTCAAATTCTAAATCATTCAATTCAGGTGCATTACTGGAATCAGGTACTATGATGGTAAATGGTACATTTTCTCTTGATTTATTAGTCAAAGTTAGAAAAAAAAATCTTAAATTATCTTCTAAAGACTAAAGACAGATGCTTATCTTAGAAGGAAAAAAACCCAAACAACACTATTATATTTTATGAGCATAAATTCCTTCAATATCCTTCATACCATGTACTTCCCAACTTCCCACATCACCACTATCAAATGAGCTATTGATTAGAAAATATTCTAGGAAATTTAAAGACTATTTAGATAAGATGTGATAAAGGAGCAGGGAATCCCTAAGCAGACTGATTTCTAAGACTCTCAGACCTGACAGATCAGTGCTGTTATTTATGCATTAATCTAGATCAGGTTAAAATGCATAAATGACATTTATGAACAGTCAACTGTGGTGACTTTCAAGTTTTTCACAGTAAAGCCCCATAGATTTTAAATCCAAACACAAGACTTCCTCAGAATTTAATTCAAGGAATTGAAATATTTTATACCAATAAAGTTCAGTTTTCCCAACTTGTAAATACAGTGGTTTGTACTATTTAGCTGTCTTTTTCTTTAGCCTAAGAAAAAGTTGCTATTTTCCTTTGAAAAATCATTGATATGCACTTTGACATAATTCTGAGAGAAATTAAATTACTTTCTATAAGAAACTAAGTACTTTTTTCTCTCTAACCCACTGTACTATCCTGGTACTACTTTTGGTTTAATTCTGTTGTCTATGGCTAGTAAAATTTAATGAGAAAGCTAGCAGAAGACATAAAAGCATAAATAACAATGTTATCCAGATGTTTACACATCTATGTACCAGTCTTGATATGGACATTGAAGCATAGTCAGGTACTGCAGTTATTTCTCCAAAGAATCCTAAAACAGTGGTTGCTCACAGAGGGTGTGAAGACTTAGCTCCAATCAAAGTCTAAATCGGAGAATAAACCCTCCTTTATTCTTTCCTTCCTTTCAGTCTTTCTCCCTGAAGCCAGCCTTAAGTGACAGTGTTGCATAATTACTAGATAATATTCCCACAAAATATATTTAAGAGTATAAAAACTCCCTTGCTAAACAAAATTTAAGAAAATCTCAAATGGCTTTCAAATAAGTAAGTGCAAACAGTGTTGAATCAGCTACAGCGTAAAAACAACATGTATAAATTAGTGAAGTGCTCAGCAAATACTAAGCGACTGCTATCTAGTACTTATCTCAATACTCCTGGAGCAATCTAATGATGTCTATATCTATAATAAATTTATGCTTTTGTCTCAATCAAGCATATCATGGCATTGTTCAGATAGATTTGTGAGAAGAAATGCTGATTCTGTTCATAAATTTTTATTTCTATTTTTCACAAAGAACCTTCTCCTTTAAGTAGAGCCTTGCCAAAGCATGAGGAAAGAGATGAAAATATTATTCTGCCCTGCTCTGATTCCTGCTCAGCCCTTCCCTGGGCACAAGTTCTGTGTGGCCTTTGAGACAGTCTGGGGATATGTGGAGGGCAGTAGTATGTCAAAAAACCCTGAATCTTCTTCCAGCCATCTGCTTTACCCTCACAGGCACACACAGTCCAGGATTGGCTGTGCACTCATCCCTAAACAAGTTATTGTTACCAGGATTGAGGCCTTTGTGAGGAAGTTTCAATTTGGAATATGCAGCAAATTCCATCCACTAAATAAAGTGATAGACAAATATGGTGTAACAATCATTGGAATAAGTTTGCAAACCCCATTATTTTTTTTCCCACATTGAGGAAAATATTAAAAATTATTAAGAAGAACATGAGAAAACAGATTCAAATTAGGTACACAAAATAAACTGCTTACTTGCCTCTACTTTGAGCTGTAAAGAGGAAATCATCTGATGGCAAAGGTTTTCAACAGGATACAAGTCAAAGAAACAAATTATTTCAAATCAGTATTAAAGAAAAGAAAATCAAATTTACAGATGAACAAAGTTAGGGGAGGAGTAGAAAGCAAAGGAGGGCCAAAATTCTAGAAAGATCTGGATTATTTGTTTGTCTGCACATAAGTTATTGTAGTTAAACATGAAGCCATCTTTGTCTGTTCTGAAAACTACTTTGGCCTGCAAAGGACTTGAAAAGAGATTTGTCTGATACAGCAGATGTCCAGCTCATGGTAACCCTCTGATCTGATTCTTTGTCCTTGGTCGACTAAACAGCAAAATAAATAAATAAATAAGTTTTTTTAAAAAAATTAAGAAATATTATGGAGCATTATTATATTAAGGCAATATTATGGAAAATTTCTTTACCAAGGTAGTGGTCAAACACTGGAACAGTGTTTCTAGGAAGGTACCCAAGCCTTTCAGTATTAAGAGACATTTACACCAAGTCTTCAGTAAAAACATGAATTAACACTTGCTAGCCCTGAAGTGGTCAGACAAACTACATGATCACTGTAAGGTCTTTGAGATATTACATTCAGCTAGTTCCTATATTCCTTTAAGAAACAAATTTTTCCTCTTCTCTCAATTATTACATTAATTATATCAATAACAATATACAGACATTATACTGTGCAAAAGAAAATAGCGCACATGTTATTGCTAAATTTGTCCCTCCATTAAAAAGAACTTTTTTTTGCTTTTTAATCAAAAATCTAAGTAAGAAAATATTGTTTTATTTATTCCTAAACTGAATTATCAATGTCACAAAAAAAAAAAATGCAAATGTAGTTCTACAAACCATTTCGCTGTGGTACTTATGCTATTTTTATGCTTTTAAAAGCATATAAAAAGCTGAAAAAAACTTTTTTGTCACTGTGTCCTGAAGCATCTTATGACATTGTAGAATCACAAAGTCATTCAAACTGGAAAGGACCTCAGGTGGTCCCTGGTCCAACCTCCTTCTCACAGCAGGGTCAGCTATTGGGTCAGAACAGGTTGGTCCATTTGGGGCTTAAAAGCCCTCAAGTTCAGAGACTGCACAATGTGGGCAGCCTTTGCCACTGTCTGACTGTCCTCATGGGAAAAATGTTCTCCAACCAGCCTGAACTGAATTTTGAAATGACAGTTTGTCGCCTGTCCTGGTACCGAGTACTGCTCTAGATGGTTGGCTCCTTCTCCTTGACACTTTCTTGAAGTTTGGGCTGCAGGTGTTGAATGTGGTGTTGCAATAAAACAACACCACATTGTATTGTTGTATTTTGCACTTGAAAAAATTAGCCACTTTGCTTAAGTATTAGAAAGCCCTTCCATCAGCAACCATTTTA
This sequence comes from Regulus satrapa, assembly GCA_013396955.1. Lineage (NCBI taxonomy): Eukaryota > Metazoa > Chordata > Aves > Passeriformes > Regulidae > Regulus > Regulus satrapa. Next base: position 51,777 of record VWZN01009765.1, on the reverse strand, counting down.
GCATCATATTCACTGATTTTCAGTACAGATTTTGGTGGCACCTATCCATAATATCTATAAACAATCATGTCAATTTAATACAAAATAGCTTCATAGCTAGGCATTGGCAGATCTGCTTGCATAGTGTAACAAAGAAAAAGTTATGGCATGACCTGACAACAGGAGGACAAAATATGGATGTCTTCTTCGATCCAGCAGAGCACAACAAAAGCCCAGGGCTGAATGTTGAAGCCATGTTAATTCATGCCAGAAGTAAGGTGTACACTTTTAACACTGGAGATAAATAATGTTTCAAATAACGTGCCTCAGGTCATGGCATATTCTCCTGGAAATATTGAACAAGACTGAATTTTTTCTCCCTTAAAATATATGCACTTCAAACAGGAATTAAATTAGGAGCATCCTGTGGCTTGTGTTAAGCAGGGGGTCAGACTAGATGATCACAATGGTCCCTTCTGGCCTTAACATCTATGAATTTAAATGGAACACAGCACCCGGAGAACTCAAATCCCCTCACAGATTTAATAAAAGCCAAGAGCACATGATGGACCCAGAGGCAATTTTGAGGGTTGCTAGCATGACCAACTGCTGGTAATGTAGGGTTCTGCCAAGTGGCCAGACACCAGCACTGATAGGACATATTTCACAACCTGACATCTGGAATTCCAGGCAGTTGTGTGCATCACATACAGCTCTGGCTAACAACTAGTGGAGACAAGGGAAGCATTAAGTCATTAGGAAACAGATTCTTTTAAATAAACAAATAGAAGAAAATTCAGCTTGCTTGAATTTTATTTCTTCCCAAATCAAATAAAAGGATTCATTAATTGAGAATTACAGTTGTGGGTTGAGGGTTTTGTTTTTTGTTTTTTTTTTGTTTTTTTNTGGCAAACAAATATTATTGCTGTTTCCTGATTAAAATAAGACAGTGTTATTTGGGGTTTTTTGTGGGTTTTTTTTGTTTGGGTTTTTTTTTTTGGTTGTTGTTGTTGTTTTGTGTTTTGCTTTGGGATTTTTTGGGGGTTTTTGTCTTTGTTTTCTTATTGTCATGGTTTAACCCCAGACACCAACCAAACCTCAGGCAGCGATTTGCTTACTCCCTCAGGTGGGGTGGGGAGAGAATCAGAAGAGTACAAGTGAACACAATTATAGCAGCATAATTCTAAGCAAATACCTAGTAGTCATGAACAATACTTTAAAAAATTATTCATGTTCTGATGCTGGTATTTATTTCTAATTTTTAGTGAAAATGTTATTAACAACTGCAGCAAAAACCATGAAGGAAGAAGACATAGCTATAGCTAATAGAGTGTCTGAGCCTGGATTTTTCAATTCCATATCGCTGTACACAGCGCATGAGTCAATTTTATTACTTAATAGTTAGTATTTCTTTTTTGTTTTTTAACTAGTTTTATTCGTTTCTTGTGTGCTGGAAGTTCTTCACCAATTTCTACATTTTGTCTCTCATTTACAGTGAGATAACTCCCAGAAACAGAGGATGAGACTGATTTAATCTAAATTTAAAAGTACCCAGCATAAATGTCTGGTTTTTTGTTTACTCATCCTAGGCTCCCTCAGAAATCAGTAAAGAGAAATTAGCACTTTTGAAGTGTGATTTGTCTTATCTGCTGTAGATGTATATTTGAGGATGAGAATAATTCTTTAGATTAGTACTCTTCAGTCTGGAAAACTGGCAACAGGGAGAAAGTATGTGAAATTCAAAAGGGCTACAAAATCATGAATGGCCTGCAAAAAGGTGAAATAAGATAATCTGTTTAGTGCTTCTAATAAAATTTTGAAAAATTAAAAATAGAAGACAATAAACACAGATGACTGTAGCTTCCTTAAATTAACAGCGCTGAAAATGAATAGAAGGAAGTATAATTGAAAAGTGATCTGTTGACCTCCATGCTAATCAACTGTGTGGCTGTCTAAAGTATGTATGGTGGTTAAAAGAAGACTGTACAAGTAGATGTAAAATTAAAAAAAAATATTAAAAAATAAAGCAAATTGTTAAAATCTCAAAATTACATGCACAGGATGAAAACTCTTTGAGTTGAAAGAGCCAGAGACCAGAAAAGCAAACACAAAAAGGGCCATGTATATGCTTACCCTTCCCTGAGGTAGGCAGACAATTGGCCAGCCTAAATACAGTTTTTTTATCCTCACACATGTTAAGGAACACATGGATGGAATGGAGAGAGTTTGAGGAGAAAGTTAAAATCTACACAGCAGATGACTGTATTTGACCAGATGAAATCCACAGAGTGAATTTGAAAACAAGGTCAGCTCAGATTAAAAATAGGTCATATGTAAGAGAAAAAGGAAATTCAGCCAATAAGTTGCTGGATTTAACATTTTTGTGGGCAAAGCAACTTTCCAGAAGAGTTCTTGTACCTGGTTCCTGCAGTCCATTAATATAATCATAAGGCTGTCAGCTTTAAAAATACTTTTTTCTACTTCTTTGAATCTGAAATTGGATGGATTTATACCACACATGTTAAAAAGGACTTGCTAAGGGTTACACAGAGGTGGCAGCTAAACTCCAGCAGTGTGAGGAGACAATCAGAAGGGCAAAAGTGAAAAAAATCATTTACATAGCTCACCAGAGAGACCTGATTTTCCATTATTTGCAAAAGGAGATTCAGAAGAATAAACATCTTTGTTTTAACTGAAACTAGATGAATTTCAGCTTCATTTCTGTCCTTTTCAGTAAAGGCTAAAATTATTCTGTGTTAATATATTTTGGAGGGTAGGGGGTTGTATGTCCATACACATCTATGCAGTCACTGGACAGAGAAACCAAGGTTTATTTCTACTATCTTCCTGTCAAGATATTACTCTCATTCGCATCAGCATTTGATTAAAAATAATGTAGTGTGGTCATCTATGAACTTAGAACAGCATCTCAGCAGATTAGGTCAATTACTATAAACCTTGACTGTCTTTTTCAGATATTTAATATTGCACACATAAAAACCTTCATGCTGTCTCCAGTTTTCCTCTGACTCCTGGATGTCTACCTGAGTCCTGTCAGGTTTTGTAAGCCAGCTTGACACATACATGTCACCATGGTCTCTTTGGCCTTAACTGTCTGCTCTAATGGAAGTCCTGGCAAGAAGCAATACAGACAGACTTTGAGAGCAGAATAAGAAAATAGTGCTCAAAGGGCTCTGCAGAATTGGGCTCTCCCCATGTTCCATTCACACAATGTTTCCTTGATTTCCTGGTGGACCAGGAAAGAAATCTGAGCAATGTCAGCAGCCACGTGTTGCTGCATGCTTTGCTTTCTTTTTTACCTTTCTTTCCTCTCTCTGAAAACTGTGTCAGATATATAATGAAGTTCAAAATAGTCTGCAGGATCCAGAATAATGTATACGGTATTTATACTGTGGTGACACTAAGATATCAGCCAAGCTAAAAGGTGTTTCATCCATATAATGCATGAGATTTTTGCAAAGCTGACTTACAGTTTCCTTAAATCAAAAATTAAAATAAAGCTAAAAGGTTTATCAACATTACACAGATCAGATCTTCTGTATTGATCAAGTTGAATTTTTCATACCAGAGATTTATACATTTAACCACAGAAAAGCTTAAAGCAAGTGACAAAAACAATCCTCCAGACTTTCCATATGCTTTCAAACCAAATGTGAAAAGAAAAAAACCCTACCTTTATAGTCTTTTGAAGGATAGATGACTATGCCTACTGTAACAAGTTTCAGTGTGTTTCAAAAATGTTCAGCATAACATAATATAAAGAAGTAAATAGATATTCAGCTGAAAGCAGAGGAAGGAGGTATTTAAAATATTTGCTTTATGTATGCAAAGCAAATTATTCTTTACATATTTAAGATTGAAATAGATATAGATAACAGGAAGGTTTCTTGATAAAATGTCTGCATTTATCAAGCAGTTTTATGGAATATATGAGATGATCTTTGGAAAATTATGTCACACTGTAGACTACATGTAAAGATATTCTGCTGCAACAAATAGAAAAACACTGTGAATAAAGATGGTGAAAAATATCCTTTAGTGGTTTTTAGTCACAACCAATGCAGTTTAAGGTTTTTCTGTATCTTATTCTGTTCATGCAGTTTGAGTGTTTGATAATAAAGTAACATAAGGATTTATGAGGAAATTACAATGCTGTTTGTTCTGATGACGTTACCTGTCTAAGTTCTGTGTATTGATGGTAAACAAAGCACTGACCAAAGAATGAGCAGAGCAAAACAAAATAATTTGGTGGTTTCATCAATGAAAGGAAGAAAAAAAAATATTGTTATTAATGTCCCAAAAGGAACATAGCTTCAGAAAGAGAAATATTAAAAGAAATAAGTCAGTTTTCCTATCAATATTGGAGCCTTGCAATGAAAATGAGATCATGGTAGAAATCCTGAAAAGATGACCAAATGCTTCTATTTGCTTTTATAACCTTGAAAATATTTGGAAAAACACCATGATTAGCGTTTCCCAAGAAAGGCTTTTCAAAACTGCCATCTTTATGAAATAAAAATTTCATTGATATTTTAAGTTCTTGTCAGGAAAAAGTATTTACTAATTCAAAACTTTGATTGAAGGAGTTTATGAAAACTTATGCAGAAGCTCATTATATTGCAATTTGTAAGGTAAGAAGCCAAAGTCATTAATCAGCCATGAGGGAAGAATGAAGACCAACATATTCAGGATAAGCTTTAAAAGTAATATCAAGATGATCTTTATGTCAAGCAGCAACACAAATGCCATTCAGAAGTAGAATATGAATGAGAACTAAGAAAACATAACAGACAACAGGGAAAGAATCTCAGTCCATTAACATGACACTAAAAACCTGAAGACCATCCTAAAAATAATGAAATAAACTGCAGAAACCAGGGTCCAGCCCCAGAACAGGATGGTGCAGAAAAATAGACAAGGAAAAGAGAAAATACTTTTCTTCATCAAAGATATTATAAAAGGTTTCAAATCTTCAAGGACAGCTGAATAATCCTTTTAGATTTTATGATTATTCTCTCACTACTGAGAGTTCAACTCTGCCTGTAGTCCTTGTCCAGCATGTTAATTTTGTTTAAGAAATATTGATCGGCGAATTCATTTAAAAAAGCTTACTAAAATACAAGACATTGTGGGGTAACACAAAGGATTCCTCCATTACCCCCTACCAGTCAGGTTTTAGAAGCAGCGCAGTGTAATGAAGTGATGTTCTGAGTCAGCTTTTCCATATTTCCCTTAGGGGCTTTGTTCCAGTGGCAAAAAAAGTCTTACCACTAACATCTAGGAGCACAGCAGAAGGGTCTTACCAGCAAAACTACATTGGAACAAGAGTCCATGCTCTGTATCAAAGGATACTCTTTCTGTTACAAAATACATCTCTTTTTTTTTTTTTTCTTTTAATCCCACCATTTTCTAATAAATATATTCAAAATATTGTCCAAAGCTAATGTTTTACTATTTTGTATGTGACTTTAATTTCAAGTAGTATATTCATCATTCTGTGTTTGCTCAGCATCAATATTTGAATAGTCAGTCAGAGATTTATGCTAAAGCCATGGCAAATCAAGCCTGGCTGATGTTATTATACATCTATTTAAATCTGACCTTGGACTGCTTTCTCTGATCAGCCCCTCTGTGTCTTTGCTGTTCTTCAACTAATGGATTTTTAGCATCATGTGTGAAGCGTGGAATGTACATCAGCATCTTTTATATTCACTCTCTTTAAAAGACAGAAGGAAAATATCTGACTAAAAATGCTTAAATGGATTCAGCTGTACAAAGACAACCTATTCGTTTGCACAGGGTAGACTGAATAACAGAGCTAAGTATAAATGCATCAGACCCCCCCAACTTAATTGAAACTAATGAGTATACATAGGAAGGGCAGCAGACATCCAGTTTGAGGGTTTTTGTTCCTGTTAATGCTGCTCAGTAAAAGCTAGGTAAATTTTTATGTTTGACTAGAAATAGTCCTTTTATCCGGACCTTATTTTTATTGAACTTCTTTATATTGGATGTCGCTTTAAAGCCCTCAAAGCGATACAGAAAAATACATTGAGTGTGAGGAGGAAGGAAATTCATTGTAAGGTTGCTAGATCACTCTTTAGTACCTTTGACAGTAAGAGTGTGGATTTCCACCAAAAAAATTTCACATGATGACATCTTCTTTTCAACTTAATAGAAACGTATCAATGTAATATGATATTATATCCTACTAAGTAGAGGTACATTTATATTGTATTAGCTATCACCTGAGCAACTCTACTCTCAACATAGACTTTTAAGCATTTATTTTGCCCATGAATCTCTCTTCCTGCCTGCTGCCCACCTATTATCACTACAAGTTTGTTTTAAACATTTCTGGATTTTTTTTTTTTTACATGTAACAACAAGCGTTCAAAAAAACTTCCACTTTTCAGTAGCAAAATTCTTGTGTGCATTACAGGAAAGGTTGGTGGACTGCAATATTAGGCCACTGAAAATGAGAACCTGGTCACAATTCCTGGGCAACAAGTGAACACAAAGGCAAATGGACATGGGCAGCTAATGGTTAACTACTACTGGTAGTTGAAAGAAGTCTGTTTTAAATATAATGTGTTTGAGATCCTCTGTGAAATCCATGATCTTTAATTCTGACTACTGATAAAATCTTTGGGGGTTTTTATCTTTGGGGTATTTTTTTTTCATTCAGGACCTTGAATTCACTTTCTTGATGTCTATAGGTCAGAGTGCATGCCAAACTTTTCCTTCAAAAGTATAGGGCTAACAGGATTTGTAGTCATGCAAAACTCTCATGAAAATTTATAATAGGAACCAAATACCTTAAATCAAGGCACACAGAATTCCAGTCTATTATCACACTGATAGCAGCTTATGAAAAATCTTATATATATAAATGACAGAGTTCAAGGACAAAGGGGCCTATTATACAATCTATTCTAATCTCCTACAGTGCACAGACTATAACTTTTCACCCAGTAATTTTCTGATCTCTGGGTGAGCTACTGCTCTTCTTCTAAATAGACAAACAGCTTTAGCTTAAATTTTATTGGCAGATCTTCTGTCTGAACTCCTTGTAGTATTTCTAGTAGTTAATCACATGAATTGTCTCATAGAAGTTGATTTCTGGCCTGAATCTACCTAGTGCTCTCTCTCAGCCTTTGGATGCCAGTATGCCTTTGTTTGTGAGGTAGCTCTGCATAGTAGGAGTGTCATCATTTATGACTACTAAATCTCTTCTTTGATAAATCAAATTAAATAGAAAGAGATGTCTCGTCCTACACAGATTTATAAAAAATTTGATTTTTTCAACATTTGTTCTGACCTTCTTTAATAGGGGCCACTGTAACATTGATTTAATCAGTTTATGTGGTACAGAAATTGACATAGTAACTCTGTACATAACATGTCCTTTCTATGCCAGAAATTATCTCAGCCAAAACTGGGAAAAGTGCATACCAGGCCAGTATTACCTATATTCTAGGTTACTAGGCATAGGGACTTATATCTAGCTTAAAATGAGAAAATCACACCAAGGGGCTCTTAGCATCCAATTTTACCACATGATTATTCCTTTTCCCTCAACCAGTTTCATTCATCTGCAAATTTCATTACAGTTTTATGTGTGCTTCCAGTAAAGTACTTGATTAGCACTGGGCCAAAGAGAGATTCTTCCTGATTGTCATCCAAACTTTACCAGCTGAAGATTCCAATATCCTCCACCAGCTGTTACATGCAAATTAAAGCCTGGATTGTTCATATTCTCCATGAATTTCTGCATTCACATTTAACAGTTAGGCCTCAAGGATAGGATATCAAACCAAACATTATGTACAACTTATATGGGCTACAGTAACAAACCCTAAATGTGAAGGCCTATTATCAAAACAATCTTATCAAAATAATTAGCCGGGTTGTAATGACAGTAAAACTTGCCATTCAAATAAGCTGATTTTTACCTCACTTTGTCCAAAATAATTTAGTCTAAATTGATACAGACTTACCGCTTCTTTCCCTGATATTATGCTCAGCCTTTCACTTCTGCAGAAGATCCTAAGCTTGATAAAAGGTTTTTGTTAAGAACTGGAATGAGGGTGAGTCATCTCTGTCGTGGTTTTAAGCGACAGGTATCTGCTAGTCTCCCTTGAAAAAAAAGATTGAAGGAAACAAACCTCCCTCCCTCCGGATTATTTTGATTTCAAAATTGATAGGCTTTCAGGCAGAGGTATGGGAATAAGGAATAACGGTTCTTTACTAATAAGTTTATCACGGCAAACAAGTAACAGCAACAGTAGCAGTGAAAAACCAACAGGGCTAGGGTTCTCCCCTCCGTTATAGTTACAGTCACAAGGGTGGGTTGATCCATGCAGCTGCAAGGGCGCTCTGGCTCGGAGGAGACACCAGACGAAAGGCGGCCCGGGCTCAGACCGGGAGCGGTGGAGTTCCCAAAGCTGGGCAAGGCGTACCCAGGGCTGTGGTCCGGATTGTCAAAAAGCAGAGGGGAAACTCCGGATCAGCGCTGGAGAAGCGATGGGATGCAGCAGCCGCGGCAGCTCCAAGCAAGGCAGAGCGAGCTCTGGTCCCAAGTTCCCAGGCTAAAAACCCTGAGAGCCAGAGACCGCCCCAAAAACCACAGTCCACGTTTCTCCGAGAAACACCCCCTCTCCCCTCCCATCTGCCAAGTGAGTCGCCATGTTCTCCCCTATGTTTTGTCTGCTTTGGCCCAGAGTCTTTGTGTTTCTTAAGCACCCACATTAGCGCTCCTAGGAGAACAATGGTAAAAAATTCTACAGATAAGATAGAGCGAGAAACCAACCCCCAACAATCTCTAACCCAAATTCTTACCACACTTTTAAAAGAATAGTTACGCTGATGTTGTCTTCATTTTAGATACTGAGTCTGCTTGAGGTAAATTTTTATAATATTGCAAAAACCACCTTAACTTGTTCTTTTTCTGTTTTTCCTAAATCCAGTTTTACCCAGTTTCCAGGCTGCATTCCTCTAATAAACAGTGAGTGATCAATCATTTGACCTGCATTTAGATCTCTGTGGCTTTTTCTATCATCTTGTGCCTATACTTTCAAGGCATTGTTATGTTATATTTTGAGTGCAATCTTTGGGGTTTTTTTTCTTTGATTTTTGGGGGGTTTTTTGGGTTTATTTTTTTTCTTTTTTTGGTTGGTTTTTTTCAGCATCCTCCGTGCTTCTCTCAGTTTATACAACTAATGTTTTATTAGCTCAGTACATACATCCTTTTCCTGGAGCCATTTATAGCACATCTTACAAAAGCAGCAATGTGGACAATGTGCTCTGATAACTGCTGACTAT
>VWZN01009765.1:18622-38215 GCA_013396955.1 Regulus satrapa | reverse complement strand
TGTTTTTTTTTTTTTTAAATTCTGATCTTTCTCAATAAGTAGCATTTGAAAAATAATGCTAAGGGATAGAAAAGGATTAAAAAATACTAAATGTAAATCCCACTAGCCTTAAATGATCTCCGTTGTTCAATCTAGTGGGAACTTCCAAGTGTTTTCCAAAAAGTAGATGGGTGTGTAAGTACAGCAAATCAAAGAGAAGCTAAGATTTCACCTTGTACTACTCAACTGAAAATGAGCTACCAGACTACCATGTGGTGCTGGAAAATCATCTGGCTTGCTGTGAACGAGGGCTCGACATTGCAAAGTTAAAATCTCTGAGTGACTCTTACATGAGGGGGCCTCAGAGAAGCTGTCTGGCTGATGTGTTGAGCAGGCTGGCTTGGCACGGAAAAAGAAATTGCAGAAGGGTGTCCACCCACCCGAAAACATGAGTAACCACCCTGATACTTTAGGATGACTGACTGCACGAGGGAAGTCATATGCCACGCTGAGGTTTTTTTTTGCTCTTTCAGGAGTGTTTTCATATATGAACAAGTTTTCTGACTGTATCTTTAGAACAAACACCTCTGTAATATCGTCCAGCGAAATATCCAAAATGTCAGATAGAAACTGAGAATGGAGTAGGAGTGAAAAAATGCCACCTAATTACAGTAAAGCAAAATATTTGTTCAAACACTTTTTAAAAATTGCAGCTTTTAAACACAAATTTATAGCAAAATATTTTTATGATATTTTAAATATTCAAAATATTTCAAATTTAGAAATAATCAATTTCATATGTCTATATACAGGGCTCCCACACAGATCCTATGGGCCTGGCTATCTAAAATTTCCTGCCACAAAGTGATGTGGACACCAGCAAGAGATGTGTCACAGCTACCTAACTAAGGATATTTGGGGTTTTTAATTAATTCTCTAGTTAATATCCCATGAAAACTCTGCCTCTCCATTGATTGAATAACACTGAAATAGAAGAACAGAGATATTTTAACTAAAATAACACCTTTTTCTGCCCAAAAAAGCCCTCAAAAACCTTAACCTTGTATTTTCAAGACAAAATTTAATGCATTATTGCTTCTCAGTTAAGTATTAACATTTAAAATTACAGTTATTACTTTTAGTCTTTATTTCTACAAAGTCAAAATTTTATATAAATATTATAAAGCTATTTGTGTTGGATTTTAGGCAGGAAAAATTTAAATTTTTTCAAACTTCTTTTCCCTTTTGGAAGGTACTTTGCAAATTTGAAATAACTATAAGAATAATTCCATCTTTTCTCTGCAACAAGCTTGCTTTCTTTAGCAATGCAACATTTTTTATTGTTATTCATTTAAAAACTTTCAGAGACCTACAAAGTAGTACCATGTAAATACCAAAAGTAAATTAAATAATAGCCTCTTCTTGACAGATTCATCAATATTTATTCTTTAATTCATATCTCAACTGAAATTTTATCCTAATTATTTGCAGGCAAATAATGAGCTTCTTTTATTAGGCTATTTTGTCATGATAGCTGAAGAGTATTTGAAGATTTGCACTTCTCATAAGCTTTCTAGTACTTGCCTCATGCTTCACCTGGTCTGCACTGAACTCATATATAGCTATTTTATCTGCTAAGTATTTTGCTTACAGATTCTGATCTTTAAAACAAAGCAATGTCTGCTTCTAGTCACAGTCTCCTAGCAACAAAGCTTACTTCCCTCGCTTCTGATTGCTGAAGAATTTATAGATACTTAAGCTTTGCTTGTCTTATTTCAAGCAGTCTGACTTTTTCAGGACAGGTTTTGTTTCCTTAAAATGCTATAAATCAATGCAGGATCACAATTTTAAACCTTTTTTGTTAAACAAAAAACCACCTTAACACGTTAATAATCTTAATAAAATTCAGTTGGGCTACACACATGCTGAGCTTTTATATTCTGTATATAATGCTGGCTGTATCAGATAACAATATGAGAAAATTCCCTTCTTAAAAGTTTAGGAGGAGTTTGCATTTAGTAGAATAGTAAATTTCTCAAACTTAAATTCCTTTCAACACATAGAAAATTTTATTTTATTTATTGATGGTTCTGCCCTATAAGACACCCTAAAGTAGCAAACCTTTGGCAACAAAGTTGTATTTGCTACTCAGCATAAGAGATTTGGTTGAAGATTTGGCTTCTTTGTTCTGTAAGGCTAAATATTAAATTGAAATTATGGAAATAATGGAAATATTAATGGAAAACTCACAAGCTACTCCCCTCCTGTCCTGTGGCCTTTTCATATTTTGAGTGCTTTCCAGTTCAGAACATTACTGTGCTCTTTTCTGTTACTGGCTTTTGACACTGAGAGACCAGGTCATAATTCTCACCCACCTATCAGATCAAGTGTATAAGAGATTTGAATTCTGTTTTTCTGGTCATCTTGAGGATGCCAAATATCATTATAATCCTGCTGTGTTAAATCCTTGTGTTATTGTACAGAAAGTGTATTTAACACATGGCAATCTCCTCTGCTAAAAGCAGAAAGCTTCACAGTGTCTTTGCTTATTAAGCATGAGCTTATAAAGAGATGCAGGACTGTGAGTGCCATTCTAACAATATCTTTTATTCTTTATATTCCCTCACATATAATTCTTTCTTGATTATTGTATTTCTCTTTTCTTCTGATTTGGCCAAAATTTGAAGAGGTAGAGGTACAAAAAATCTTAAGATGCAAACGGGTGTTGGGTAGAGGAAAGGTCATTCAGATACAAAGTCTTTATAATGTGTAAGGTCACAGGAAAGAGAGAATCCCAGGTTCCAAGTTGCATTAGTCCCAACACTTAGAGAAATACAAATAGAAATCATCAGAGACTTAGCCTCAGGTAATTTCCAGTCTCTCAAATACTTTTGGTAAGTTCATAGTATTTTAAAAAGTGTGGATTTTTGCAATTTTTTTGATTTTGTACACTTTGGGTTTGTTGGTTTGTTTTTTTTTTTTCAGTTACTGAACTGCCATGATGTATTTTGCTCTTTGCTGAGATATTTTCCTGTCTCCCCTCTGGCTCAGATCATAATCTGCAAATTGTGGCAATCTGTAAACCAGTGTTAGGCAAGGTAACAGTTCTTTCCTACTGAAGTGGGTTTTCAGAAGATACTTGATAATTTGGTGGCCTTCCTACATGGATTTGCTGAAAAAGAATTCAGTATGTTACAGCATGGTTGTCTGAGCCAATTTTCTATCAACACTTTAATTATTGCTATGACCTTGTGTCTTGTAATGCAATATTTTTGTATGACACTTCTGTCTGGCTATGGCCTTGACCTCTGCTGCTCACATAATCCTTGTGATGCCTGCCTTATTCTGTGGAATCTTTCTGCAGGAGATTTTCCTGCTGCAGCCTTAGAAAAATGAAAATCAGTGTACCCTTTCTGATTTGTGCTACCTGAACAGGAGCTAACTGACATGATTTTCGTTTTTCTATTATTTTATGTTTATAATGCTGGAAAGATTTTTATTCTTCTATTGTATTTTCAGTTTGTCAATGTAAGAATAAACTCTGAGGATATTTACAAGCAGCTTATTATTTGAAAATTTGAGTCCTTTCTCTTCGTAAATTATGATCAGTTCTGTGTTAAGCTCTTAAAAAAATTTTCCTTCACACCTTGATAGTTCCTTGTTGAAATGATGATATAATCAATCTGACTGTAAATTCACTGACCCACTACTCATGGCAAGTCTATTATATTATTGTTTGAAAAAAGGTATGTTCTCACTGTGAAGCCACGAGAGTCACCAGGCCCTTCTTTTTGTCTTGTCACATTGAAGTATCTGAGAACAATTAAAACAATCTATGGAAGCTCTGGTCAGGCTCCTCTTCTGAGGACACAAGGCAGGCCTTGGCAGTCAGGGTTGGTCCCACAGCCCCAAACAGGGATCAGGGCATCCAGGACAGCCAGGGCAGCCCCAGCCCCCAGCACTGACCCTGGGGACAGGGCTAGGGGTCAGTCAAAGCCAAGCTGGGCTTGGCTCAGGAGAGGGTGGAAGCTGGAGACCATCAGTCCCAATGAGACTTTGCTGGGCAACACCTGGCATCCTTCAGGAGCAGCGGTGGTCTCCTAGGCTGGAGAGGCCAGGCAGGGCTCTTAAGACACTGGTGCTCTCCAGACCCTGTGTCTGGTAACATTTGAGCTGGAGAATGTAGCGGGCTCACCCACCTCAGTGGGCACAGATGGACCCATTCTCCATGCATATACCTGACCCCTTCTTCTCAACCGAAGCTCAAGTGTTTTCAGCTCCTCAGTACTTTCTGGCAAGAATTTCTACATACTTTTTTGCATAGTGAGGGAGGAGGGCAGTAAGAGACTCTTTATCAGGGAATGCAGCTACATGTGAAGGCATAATGATTTTAAACGAGAATCTGGTAGAGTGAGATTTGATATTGGGAATAAATTCTTTACTGTGAGGGTGGTGAGGCACAGGAACAAGTTGCCCAGAAAATCTGTGCTAACCCCAGAAATGTTCAAGGCCAATCTGGACAGGGCTCTGAGTAACTTGGTCTAGTACAAAGTATTTTTGCCTATAGCAGGAGGGCTGGACTAGCCAGTCTTTAAAGGCTCCTTCCAACCCACACCATTCAATGATTCTAATATTCATGTCTTCATTCCTGGGGGGGGGGGATTTTAGCTCACAATTGCTTTTAAGAAGAAGTATGAAGTCTATATTGTGCTCTGGGGCATGGTGTATGTCCTACCCCTCCTGCTGGAGCCAATCCACTGTGCAACACAATATATGGAAATGATAGGTCCAGAACTGCTGCCAACAACTCTGGAAGCTCCAGACTTCACCTATGAGATGTGTTCTGCATTGGACACAGAGCAAACAGATGGCAGATCACCTATGTATTTTGCCTACCTTATCTGTCCATTATCTGGAATTTCTGGATTGTATCTAGTGAGCCTGTTCCCAAAGCAAGTTGGTGGTAAAATGCATATTATAGAAGATTGGAGGACATGGTGGCCTTGCAGAGAGCAGTGCCGGATTAAATGGTCTAGGAATAAGTGGTTCAGCCAGGAAGGTGAAAAGTTGATAACCATTGCTTAATTTTCTAGGATTTTTAAATTTTATTTTTCCCTCAAAGAAAGATTTCTGGAAGTGAACTGAATGCAGTGTCTATGCCATCACCTAGAGCAATAAGCTAGAGGTAATTTCTGTGATGGACTCTAATGTGCCTCAGAATTAAGCCATTGAATTGGATGGTTTTAAGTACCTGAAATAAAAGTTTTGGATTGTTAGAAAATTGGTCCACACTTCAGAAAAAGTCCCAAATTATGCAGAATGCCAGAAGCCTGGATACATACCCCTAATTCTCCTAGCCTGCCCATGTCAGGGAGCTTGCAACTAGGTGATTTTTGAGGTCCATACCGACCCAAACCATTCCATGATTTTATGATTCTAAGATCACCTCTCTTGCTTTCTTAAAATATCATCTGCCCCTGGAAGAAGGTAAAGATCTCTCTTTCTTCAGTGCATGATATCCTTGCCTGCAGGGCCACTTCTCTTTGGTGCTCTCAGAGTAAGCCTAAGAGCTGTGCTCTGTCCAAAACATGTCTGCACACATGCCAATCTGCCAATTGCGCTGTATCTAGGGCACTACTGATGTTAAGGACATCTTAGATTCAGGTGGCTGATTTGATTGAAAGCTTCTTTTACCCAGGCCTTTCTTATTTTTTTTAGTACCTTCTTGTACCTGAAGTGGTGGATATGTCAGGGTAGGGTGAAAATAAATACATTTAGTTGCTGCTATTGGAAATCCCTCTATTTTGAATATTTAAATATTCATCAGACCCAAGAGAAAATAAGCATAAAAGTAATTGTAATTTAGTCATTGGGGCACATGAGAAGGAGGTAAAAGGGAATTTTTGCATTGTTTTATTATTTTAATATTATACTAAATATTCTATTAATTATTGCAGACAATTAGGCTTGCCTCCCTCTTCTAAGGTGAGTTCTCTAATCAATGTATTTTAGACTTGTGGTTCTTTTACACTCTTTTCACTAATTTCTGACACTCAACTGTGCCAATTGTTTGTGAACAGTGAACAACAGTTTCACTGAAAGGGCATAAGAATCCTCCCCTCACTTCATTCCTCAAGTTATGGATAGGGTAGTATGAGATATCTAAATGTTCAGGTCTTTCTTGCATGATAATGGATATGGATTCAAACAGTATTGATACTCTGCTGTAAATGTAAGGGATTGCAGATCCCAATGAGAATTTTTTCAATTTCTCTGTGTATCAGAAATTTCCAAATTATTTTCTGGCAGAGGCGAGATCGAGGAAACAGAACAATCCAGGATAAATAGGCACAATGCAGGTACTCACCTGGAGGGATTCACCTGCATTCACCTTCTCCTATGCTGCAGCTCTTCCTCTTGTGCTCACCAGCTTCTACTTCCCAAGGAATTTAAAAAAAAAAAATAGTCCCCTGAAGAAAAAAAAAAACAACCTCTCCATTATTCCTTAAATGTCTTTTCTCACTGAAACACAGAAATTGCTTTTCCTCTAGTCCAAAGCCTAGACAATATCTGTCACAGCTTCAGCATCACAATCTGACCTTTTGCTGTCCTCTTCTGGCTCAGGCTTCTTCTGCCCATGTTTTCTATGTCCCTTAATTCTCCATAGCCCCCATCTGTTTAGGACATTCTCTGTTCTCTCCAAGTTCTAATGATACCTTGGTGGGGCTGTAATTCTCAGTAGTACAAACCTCCTATTAGTGGTGGGCCAAAATCCATTTCTGTGATCCTTAATTTCATCTTGAGAGGGAGGAATCCATTGAATTTCATAGTAAAACTTTTCTTTAGACAAGACCTCACTCTTTATGAATGTTGGAGGGGTGAATACAACATATTTTGCTTTTGTATCTTTCTATTGATTTATTTTATAGACTTACCATTTTCCTCATATACACATCATTACAGAAATCACAGTTTTGTGAACATGCCTTTAGCTAGTAGCTGTGGTTCAGTCATCTTACAACAATTTTACGTCATCATTAAACCTCACTGATAGCTCCGATCTCATTAAATCACAGGATACCTCACTGATTTAAGGATATAACAATTATTTCTGGTAAAAGTAAAAAGCACGAAAGAAAGATTTTCCTCTGTTCTATTAAATTTCATCATAAAAGCCTAAACACATTTAATAGACAGAAGTAATCTATCAAATGTTTTATTATGTAATTCAATCTTAAATATCTTCTTGCTTTCAAGAAACAGACTATGCATTTAGGAAACTTCATAAACAAAGTTTCAACAGTTAAGAAACTAAAGAAAAAGCTTTTTAAATATATTTTCCCTTTTTTTTTCTTTTTACCCATTTATAGCTGAAAAAATAGGAATAATTTTAAATGTATATTAAAATGGAAACAAACCTAATGTGGGCTTCACTATGTAGGCTAGGATTCTTTCATAGACATTGTTATTCCTTATCCAAAGGCCAACACTGAAAAAAGCAGCTCTGCCTGTAAAGAACAGGAAACAGGAACAGCAAAGCACAATTACACCTACAACTGTATAATATAGTCAGAATATACCTAGGCAATACTCCATCAGAGTTAGCGGCAGAAAATTACTGTGATGCATTATTTCTCATTTTATGAGAGCCACTTTTGAGTGGCTATGAAATTAATCAGCACAAAGTTCCGGAGCTTTCAAACTGCAGGTCATTACTTTGTTGAGGAGTAGTTGTTAACTACTTTAAGTAGTTTTTAATTAATTAGTCTTCTTTCTGATGGCTCCAGAAAGGTCTGTGAAGAGCAGGATGTAACTGGACATCACTGCTTGAGGCTTAAGCAAACAAATTCATGGCTAAAAGCAGCCACGTCTGAGAAGCAAGCTGCCCCTCTCTAAGCTGAGTGGGTGCGAGGAGGGCACGGCTGTCCCTGAGCTCAGAGCACGGGCAGGGCTCCCCAGGGCTAGCGGGCAGCACAGGTGGGACCCCCCCAGTTCCACCTGGGATGGCACCAGTCAGGAGGAGATGGTCATCCTTGAACAGAAACAGCCACAATCAAGCTCTTCTAGCTAGATAAAATGAGAAATGCCTTTTGCTGTTGTTGTTGTTGTTGTTGTTGCTTTTGCAGAGGGTTTAACTGAGGTAGGACAGTCTTGATCATTATTAGGGTAAGAATATTCCAGTATATTGTGAAAGACAGCAACTTTTAAAAGTGCAATATTAATATAGGCCTGATGTTCTCAGGATAAGGTATCAACTCAATGACTGATTGGGGAAATCTTGATTTTGTATTCAGGTATGAAAATAATGAAATCTGACTTGGATACCTAAATTTCATTTTGCATGAGGGTCTGTGTAATGAGATGAAAAAAAAAGTGCTCCATTAAGATAGAAATTTGTGGATAAAAGTGAGAGGACTTTGCTGGAAATATTATTTCACCACCCACACCCCCTCCCCCCCCCCAAAAAAAAAAAAAAAATTTTTTTGTTCAAAATATTTTACTCAAAATACATGCCTTGCAAGAAGCAAAACCCAGCATGGTCACTGTAATAGTCAAGCTCCCACACAAAATAAAATTGAGAGACCACAACATTTCAAAACAGTGTACTAGAAAGAGCTAGTGAGATGGCAGGACCTGAATGAGCTTAGGGCAGAGATAATGAATCAAGATGGGAGTGAGGGAAGCTGGAGGACTGAACAACAAATCCAAAACGCAGTATCTAATGTCTGATAGGCTGGTAGCTAGGAACATTTATTTTGAAAGATTGCATGCTCAGGTAAAGCAGATAAACTCCAAGGAATAGAACTGGTATTGAGCAAATTCATAGAGCTCTGATTGTTTCCCTATCTGAATAAAACAGAAAAGCCAAGATTGAATATTTTGAGAATTGCAGTTCTAAAAGCAGAATAAAATTTTCAGAGATATCAGCAAGACAGACCGGTGAGTTTTCTGAGCAAATTGGCTCTCTTTAATCACTATGCAGTTCCAAAAGGAAAGCAAACAACTTTCAGAGACTATCAAGTAGATGTGAAGAATGAAGCTGCAATGCTGAATGGATTTCTGGTATTTCTCCTTCAGTTAAATCAAAAGCTGAAGACTTTGTATCATATGGACAATTCTCAGACAAACAGTAATCAGAAGTTACATATGTGAATAGAGAGATCGAGATATTTCTTCTGAAAAGACCTGTGAATGATTGCTTTATTACCTTCATTATCAGAGTGTATTAGAACTCAGCTGCATATTTCAGATGTATCCACTGGTTCACTGCATACTAAGTACAAGGGGATATAGACTTAAAGCACTAAGATTTAACTACTATACTGTGGGGAATGGTGGTAGTTTAAATTCCAGTGATAACCAGAGGACATTCCGACAGATGCTTAGTGTCTGTAATTAGTGTGGGAAGCAGACTCTAAGCAAGAGTCTTTAAAGTTTAAATCTCACAAGGGAAATATAAAGCCTTAATATGAGGAAGAAAAAATGTTTAAAAAAAGGAGAAAGATCTTACCTGACAGGTTTTTGCTTGTTAATTGTAATTCTGTCCTGGCTTCCAGTGCTCACAATCGGATTTTTGGTACCATAGTTTTCCTGAGGCAGACCTACATTTTTCATTCAGACTTTAATTTCCCATTGTATGATTGCATGTAGTGAGCTCTTGACAAAGGCATCATGTGGTGCCTTCAAAGTTAAGTTCCTATTCTTTTCATGTTCTTCAGACCTCATTTACAGCATACCCCAGAAGAGAACGTGGTCATTGTTCTATCTAGATGTGGTTTTAAGAACACTAAACCCACTTTACAGGTGCCTCTGATAGCAAGCTTAGCCTCATCATTAAATAGATTTTGTTGATTATGATGAATTTGTTACTGCTGACTGAATCGAAAAACCCTTCACAAGAAAGTGACACCATAAAAGACTCCAATTGATTTCCTGTAATATTTTTATTTTTATTCATCAGGGCAAACATCTGATAGGGAAGGATTTTGGTTTCAACTGCATTCACCTCTTTAGTTGGCTGGGTTTATTGTTAGGAAGCAACACAGTGTCATTGCTGACGTGTTCCACCTACCGGATTCTCCAGCTCTGCCAGGCTCCATGCCCTTGCCAGTGTCCTTGCTATCTTCCTACTGCATATAATTTGAAATATTGGAATTTTTTTTTCTTAATTTCTTAATTTTTTTTCTTAATTCTTAATTTTTCTTTATTCAAGGTTAGATTTTAGACCATGCTATGCAGATCATGAGTCCTGTCAATTAGCCATCTAGGGTTCAAGGGGATTTGATTTAACTGAATACCATAGTTTCAAGGTACTTTTTAAGGATGGGAATGTGGTATTCATTTACTCTACTCTGGAAGAAAAACTAGATGCTCTTTACCATATTTGCACTTTCATTTTCAAATAGCTTATCACAGATTTTGACCACATTGCAGAGCTGTAATTTTTAAAGTCCATTGCAGTAGACTATATTTTTTTTCTTCTGCTGTTTTAGCAGTACCATTTGAAGGACTTGAAATATTAATTGAGCTCAATGTAAAAAAATCACATTTTTTATACATTTGTCTAAGTATTTATGTTTAAATAGATCTTGGAGTGAAAACCAGCAAAACTATATAAAATAAATTAAAGGTTTGTACAAGAAAGGAAGTAAGACAAGAATGAAAATTGTGCCAAATCAAGATCCAGTATTTCACTTTTGCTCATTCTGACTCCAAAGATCTTCATCATTGCTATGAGGTTTTGCTGCCCTTCTGAAGTCTATCCATACAACCGCCGCCATCTGCCACTAACCTTCTTTCCCTGAGGACCAGATTCCCAGCTGATGGAAAAAGTGCAACCCCAATGATTCCTTTACATGCGACCTGATTTTGATTCAGACTTCGCCTCAGGGTTGCTTTGTCTACTGTCATCACTCCTGTTGTCAGGCCTGACACAGGCTGAGTTTCTCCCAGAGGCTTGGCAAGGAGTGACCTTGGCATCCTTGAAGAGTTCCATTAGCTTCAAACCAGGTTGCCCTGTAGGACCTGGTTGTAGTTATGGGATGCAAGCTGAAAGCTCTTCAAGAAAAATATTTAAACTCATTATGCTCTGAAATTTCATCTCCAGAGCCTCAAGGTGAAATTGAGGTTACAGTCACACAGCAGTGCACATTGATTGATTGTTTCAAACTTCAGTAATATTAACCTTTTTTGTGACTACCGCTTCCAGGAAATATGTATTATCTTTTAATTTAATTAATTTTTAAAGAATATTCAAGACAATGGTATAATATTAACTGCATATTCAAATGGTCTTCTGATCTTTCAAGGAATGTGTTTTCTCAGCAGAAATTCACCCTTTGATAACATTAGTTTACTGTAGATTGATAGACCCATGGTAATATCCTTTATTTTAGCAAAATTACAGGTTTTCCTGTGAAATCTCTATCAATGGATGCATCTCCTAATATATTGATTTTTGATACTGGTTTGCAAAAAACTCATGTAAGTATTTATGATATTATAAAAAAACCTCTCCACAAATAGCATCTTTGAATAACTGCAAAGAGCAACTAAAATAATTCTGAAATTCATTTTGTTTCATGATTTTTTCATGCTCTTTCTCTACCTTTATTTCTTCTCTTCCCATCCTGTTTTAAATTCTCCACACTGGAGGAGGAAATTAAGTGCCTTCCATAGGTCTCCTATTTGTTGGTTCCTGACTGAGATTATGAAGGTCTTCCCTTCCCCCTGGAGAAGGGGAAAGGGATACAACAGATGGTTCTCTCTCTTTTTGACTATTTATTTGGTTAGGTCTGCATTTTCTTTTTTGGACTCCTTTCTGATGAGTTAGAATTAAAAAAGCCTTATCTCGGCAGTATGTTTTACTTTCTGAAGTGGGTTTTCTCTGACAACCCCAGCTGTAGTACTCAAAACATTTTTCTCCTTACTCAGTTTTTGAAAAAGAGGTTTTTTTTTTTTTTTGTTTTTTTTTTTTTTTTTNTTTTTTGTTTTTTTTTTTTTTTTTTTTTTTTTTTTTGGTGAAGTCAGCTTGATAGCAGTGCTTATTTGCTCTTTCTTCATTTGTTGGTCATTTCTCATTACCTGTATCTTTCTACACTATGATGAAGGCATACACAGCACCCTGTTTTAGTTGAGGCAGTGCAGAACTGATAGAAAAATACATCACTAGGCTGGAAAAATTCTACCAGCTTTCATTAACAAGCAAATGAAAAAAGTCACAGGATTCATGAATAAACACCAAGATTCAAAACAAAAAAATTAACAATGCAGAATCATTACCTATATTCTCCCAATCTCATAAACAGGCATTTGCTTAGTTCTGTTTGCAAAAAGCCTGAGCATAAACAAGAATAGTAATTTTTATCCCTTCTTTTGTGTTTCCGTAACCATTGATATTGCATCTGCATGCACCAGATAACCCAAAAATACAAATTTTATCCAGACTGAGGGTAGGGAAGTGCAGGCAGGAAGGCTTGCTGGCATTTCTTCAAATGAGCACTGAAGCATACAATATAGTGTTTAAGCCCTTTTATTTTCAGGCATGTAGGAAAAGAGATAATGCATTGAAACTTATTCCAGAAGAAAGCCTGAGACTTCAAAGTCAGCACAGCAACATATTTTGAGCAAAACTGACCATACAGAATAAGTTTAAATTGGCTTCTTACTTTGCTTCATGAAATTTTCTTTTGATCTCATACCACAAGACCTAAAGACACATTTATTCTATGATTACACTGGAGCCTAAATCCATTGACTAGTAAAGAGTTTGCAGGGATGCTCCCCATTCCAAGTGAGCCCTAATCTCTTAAGAATAACAGAGAATTAATTTTCTGGATTTTTTTCAGGGGAGAAGTCTTGCAAATTATCCTAGAAAGATTGCCTTCTTGGTGTGCTGAGACACTCCTCATGCTAACCAAATAGTATATTTGTCCTTCAGTATTCCTTCCCTCTTTTTAGTCCTGAACAAGTACCCAGGGACCAACCGAATGTACCATAGAATCCTTTGTCCTATTATATTTTTTTTAAATTGGTTTTAATCAATGAAAATATTATTGAAAAATAACCTTTTTTTGAAGAGAAATTTCTATAAAGTTTTGAAAGCAACCTGCTTTCCAGAAGAATAGTAAACTAAAAGATGCAGCAATGTTTTTGCTAATTTTTTTTTTTTTCCTCTGACTTTCAAAAAGAAAGTTTGCAAAGAGAGCCTTTTATTAGACACACAGATTCTGGTGATGTCAGCCAAAGAAAGGTTTATGCCTTTCAGGAAGACTCTCTGATCACTGCTGAGGAACACAGGGAGAGGTCAGAATGAAAATTTGAAACAAAAATAAATCTTTTTCCACCAATTATTTTTTCCAGAAAAACATGATTTTTCTCTCTCTCTGAACTTGAACAACTGCATTTTAAAATCTCAGAAATTATCACAGGAGTTGACATATTTCAGTAATATTTAACAATAGCTCCATTTACTAGGTAATAATGCAGTTAAAGCTCAATATCCAAAACAGAGGCCAAAAGAAGATTCTGCTGTTGCAAATTGTCATGGGAACATTCAGTAGTGTCTTCAGAGAAAGTCTAAGTGGCATGTTTTTAGTGGAAGTCTGCAAATGACAGAAGAGTCTGTTATAGAAAAAGCCAACTGCAGTCAAAGACAGTAAGTTTGTAAGGAGACTTCAGACTTTAAGTAAATTTTTAATTAATTTATAAAAAAAATAACTATTATTATGCTATTAATAAATAAATAGTAAATTTAAAATAAACTAATAAAATAAAAATTATTTAGGGGTTTTAACACTTTTAATTTTGCTTTTTAAAAAAGGCATTGTTGGCATAAGTTTCCAATGTCTTTGTGAGAAAAAGGAAAAAGTCCTCAATCAAGTATAACAAAAATGAAAAAAACCCCAAATATTCTAATTTCTGCTAATTTAGAATTTTATTCTGCTGTTTGCCAATCCAGCTTAGAGAAAGCTGATTGACAGAAGTGCTCTTATTGCTGTAAGCCTCTTCCTGTTCTTCAGTTTGGTCTTTAATAGGTTTCAGGCACTAGAGATTGTCTTTCTTGCAGAGGTGATCTTCAGGGACTCTTTTTTGGCATGTTTTTATTTTTCACCTAAGAATAGCCAGTTTGAGCAGTAAAGGACCATCAACAGGATGCTACATACTTTTGACATTACTCTGTGTATGAAGTGCAGAAATTGCATACCTTATAAATGCCACACAATATTTGGTAAAGTGAAGTAGGTTCTTTCCCCAAGTAGTAATTAATAACATTCTTGAGGCTTTCCATCAGATTTTGTTTTGTTTTGTTTTGAAAGCTGTTTTAATTGGTAAAATGTGGCTGTCTATTCCACCCAGAGCACCTGTCTTCTTTCATTTTCCTTTGTTCAGCTTTTCTACTTCTACCACCTTTCTTTTTGAAAGCCTGTATTTCTGACTGTAGTTTTTCTTACTTATCTGTTATCTTGCTTGCTTTTGATTGAACACCCATCTCTTCATTCCAGAAAAGTTTCTGCCTGAAACAACTACACACACAAAAGGAGGAGGGAATTTATTATGGGAGCTTGGAATACTTCCATCATATTCAGGATAGGGATTCCCACTTCATCTGCTAAAACCTAATTACCTCATCACAGACAATATGCCTCATTTTTATCTAGCTTGCTATCTATGCCTTTTTAAATTTCATTAATATGTCCTTGAGTAGGTTATTTTTATTATCTTGCACTGTCTTTTTCTTTATTTATTCAAACATCTCTGAGCATGTTATTTTTATTACCTTGCAGATTCTTTTTCCTTTATTTACTATGGATTTTAAATTTTCATTCCAAGCACTAAGGTGCATCGCACTACAGAAACATGCCTTGTTATAGGCATGCACAAATTTATTGACAGCAGCCAGTTCAGAATCTGTGCTGTTCTCATCTTGATTTGGCAGGGCAAGAGCCTTTTATTAGATTTATGATCTAATAAAATAATAAAATAGTATTTTCTCAACTTATTATGAAACACACTCAATAGTTTAGAGAAAAGAAAGGAGCTCAACTAAAACATTACTCAACACTTTAAGCCCCTGCCCCCCAGTCTTTTGTGGGATACTTATTTGTATCTCTGCTCTGATCAATTTTTGTGGCTCCACAATAATGAGGTCAGCAGTCTCTAAGGTGAGGGATTTCTGGTAACATCAAGGAACTTCAGAGACTTGAGGGGGAAAAAATAAACAAATCAGTATCTCAGATAGTGTTGTTCACATAAAAATATGAGAGAGTCATCTGATAACTGGTATTTTCTTTCCTTCTTCACTTCAGACTGCATGGTGCACAGAAACAAATTAAGTACTTCTCCCTGAGAACTGGACACAAATACCTGTAGCCTTTTACAAAAATTGCCATGCTACAAGCCTTCCCCAAGTACTTATATTTGCAGTTGTGCAATGTCCCCTCCTCAGAAGGTCAGCTTCAGCTCCTACTCCTAGGGGAGTTATTCTTGTCACATGAATGCTTATGCTTTGCTAACTTTTGTACTGACTGTTGAAAGGTAATTGCAGGCAGCATGAAACAAAGCTCTGATTAACCTAGTTGTTTTGATTTGAGCCAAGAAGGCCTCCTGGAAATTTTCCCCTTTCATTACTGTTCACTTTTGGACTGTGTTCTTAGGAAAAACAATCACCATTTCCAGTGAGTTTAGATGATACCTATATTTAACACTTTTGTCAAACTGCTATATTGAGGTTTCAACTCTCTTTAACTGCTTATGTAAGACAAATTACTGGACGTTACTTGCAAGATAATAGGTCCTTTAAACAGACTAAAGCAATGACCTCTAATTTTACTAAATTCACTCTATAAAGCAGTGTGAATTAACTAGATCTAAATGTCTTGTGACTAAGCTTTCCATGCACAACCACATCTGTAATATGCTTAATAAAAAAATATTAGGTTCAAAAGAAACTGATGAAAATTTTAAAAAGACAATTCTTTTATAAGAATTCTTTCTAGGAAAATCCTGTTCATTTCCTTTCCAAAAATAGAAAGCAAAAATACTAGCTCCAGTCATCAATGAGGGTATCAATCCAGTTCATTTGACACTTCCTTAATTTTGAATGTGATGAAAGGAGAACGGAGCAAAATAGCAAAGAAAAGTTATTTATTTCATGAGAACAGAACATTTTATAGAGGTCTCAGAATCAATACATTATTTCTACCATGTAGAACACTAACAGATTAGTACTAAATAGACTGCATCAGCGGTGTACTTCCAAAGTGAGATTCATGCCCTTCCCTGGATTCTCAAGGGGTGGTCTTTGGACCCGTTTGAACTGGTACCACATCTTGAACTGTACCACCTTAGGTGAAACTAAACTGGAAGAGGAGCTCTAGCAGAATGGCTGGCACACTCTATCAATGTGTGTGGTCACTCAATCCATCAGGCCAAAGTAGAATTAGTGTAAAGTTAAGAAAGAAAAAAAGCCAAAAAGCCCAAACAAAACCAGCCAAACAAAACCCCTCCAGAACTTCACTGCCAATTGCTTTCCTTATAAATGGAGCATTCCAATGGGTCTGTTGCTGTGTGCTACCATAGGCACAGCCATGTGCTTCTCCTCTTGGACTAGCAAGGCACAGTCCCTTTATAGGTACCTACATTGCTCCATATCTACATGGGATACATTTTAATCCATACCTCAGTATTGAACAAACATTTTCTTCCATCATGCACGATGCCACAATTGAATTAATAAAGAAATTGATAAAAAATGAAGAACAATTTTAGGCCTAAATAAAAAAGTTTGACTGCCCAAGATGACCATGAAACAGTGAGATTTCTGGACATTCTCTGCCTGTGCATTATTCAGGTAAAGACTATGCTTGAGCATCCAGAAAAAAGGTTTGGGTTTTTGTGGGTCTTCTTAGCTTTGACATGGAGTCATAGTAAGAAACAGATGCATAAAAATAATCAGAAAAGTGCATATAACTGCATATGTACTTGTCCACTGATGATCAACAGTTGAAACATGTTCTATACCTTAAGGAATAAAGAAGAAAATAACCCTCAATATTTTATACCCTAGGCAGCTTTTGTTTTCAACTTTTGAACTCTTTTATTCATTGCTACCTCTGAGGAAAAGTGTGCCTCATAGCAATGTAAGGTAAAAAGGGAATGGCAACTTGATACAAGAGAGGATTGTCGCTTTTCATCATAAGCCTACCAAGTTGATAGCCAGAAAATATTACTAGCTAAAAAATTGTCCTTGGAAAGGTGTTTTGGTCTCCTTCACCATGAACAAATGTGCAAGCATTGTCTTAGAATACATTTATTTATTTTGATTTTTTAATATGTTGTATTTGTTTGAGTTCAAGTGATATCCATGGACTCAGTGTGCATCTTAAGAAATCTGATTTGTCTCCTCTGTCTTCCAGTCATTTTTATGAGTGAGCTGCTCCTGTCACAGACATTCTTACAAATCATTAAATTTTCCAGATGAAACCTCAAGCAAACTTGTTCCCATGACGGTTCAGTAAATGCCTCCCAGATTCTTCCACACAGAAGAAACCTCATTTCCTCCTTTGGAGTTTATTACATAGTCTGTTTGCAAAAGTTCTTTCCTTTACCTACCACTTAAATCTTATTCTGCAGGTATAATTCTTGAACCAAGCAACTTCCTTAACAATAATGAACAATGACTTGAGAAACATTTTTGTGTTTTCTAGGCGATCTAAAGAAAAATTTTGTCTTTGCCCTACCAAGAGGAAAATTCTGTAGGCATGTACAATACAGCAAAAGAATATAAACATCCAAATAGAAAACCAAACAAAAATAAACAAAACCAAGTAAGCAAGTCAGAAGGTAAGCAGAATTTTGTCAGGAGGCTGATATAATTAGGTTCCTTGGAGGAACATGTGCTGAGTAACTGTCTGAGTAAGGCGAATAGTCTCTCTTACACAGTCAACATTTTCAGATTCCACAGTGACCTGACTCACATGAAGTTTTGGGCCTGGCAAATCAGACTCAACATTGTTTTTTTGAGATTGTATAAAGAAATAGAATTTCCCTATTATTTTCTTTTCTTGCAAAATTTACACCTTAATTTATGACTCAAGTAAAATTGTTGTCCCTTTTTCATAAAACATTAAACTTTGGTGGTTAAACTGTGGTGATAACAAACTTTGGTGATGAGTTCTGGTGGATATTAGCCATATGTAACATAAATTTCTTCCTCATCCCTCTTCCTAACCTCAGCAAAGATAAAAACCTCAATACAGAGCTTGCTGTAGCATCATGGAAGATGAGCTATCTAGCAAATATTACAGAGGAGTGCATGCAGTATACATTTTGAGAAAGCACATTAGAAAAAGAATAAGAAAAAGAAAAAGAAAAAGAAAAAGAAAAAGAAAAAGAAAAAGAAAAAGAAAAAGAAAAAGAAAAAGAAAAAGAAAAAGAAAAAGAAAAAGAAAAAGAAAAAGAAAAAGAAAAAGAAAAAGAAAAAGAAAAAGAAAAAGACTGATTTTTCCTCCTAGTTTCATTTGAATAATCAAATTTTAAATTGAAGCACTTAAATGGAAGTCAAGAAACTTGGAGTGTGATGGAGGAAGCAGTAATCAGTTTGAAAAGATGTTGAATCCCTGATGAACGTTGAATATGTCACATTAAGTTATGTCCTAGAAAGGGAGGTTCCCTGAACAACTGCTAGTCACTTTAAATTATTCTGCATTTCAAACAGGAAATCATCCAATTAGACTAACAGCTGCAGAGATTGGAAAAAGTGTTGCATATTAGAAAATTAAAGAAAATGCAGCTGAGAACTATGGAAAGGAGTTAAGGTAAGTAATTTTCCCTCTTATTTTCTGTAATAAAACTTAATTTCAAGGACTTTTAGGATAAGGAAATGACTGCAAATTTATTGCATGTGATTAAACCAGGAAAAAACATTTACTGTGAATTATGCCAAATGACTTTTTTTTGTTATGTATGTTTTGTTTGTCCTGAAATATCCACTTCTTCTTTCAAGGGGGGTGGAGACTTCTTGTTGTATTTGTTGTTGTCCCAGGTGTTTTCCAATACCATCACTATTATTTCCAAATGTTTTAAAGAAGATAAGCAACAATATTATATTGCAATTACTCTTTGGCTAAGAGTCATCTCCATTAGAAATTTTGTTCACAGAGACAGTCTGAGATTGCAAACTACAAACTATATGTGAAAAAGGAAAACATAGGTAACATCACTGCGCTGGTTTCATTTAGAACCTAGCCCACAGGAGTAAGTGACCAATCAGAAAAGTGCACGCCTCTGTACATACACATTTTAAAAATCGGGATCCCAGAAAAGAGGTTCTCTCTTTCCTTCCAGCGAAGACCGAGGTAACAGCTCTGCCGCACCTGGCCCGGCCCGGCCAAGTCTTTTTCCTTGCACACTGCGAGCTGGGCCCGCATAGCCAAGAATGGCCGAGAAGCCCCGAGCTGCTCTGCATGGGCACAGAGTGGCGGGAGGCCCCGACCTCCGGGCACAGAGCAGTGGGAGGCCCTGAGCTCTGGCATGGAGTGGCAGGAGGGCTCACACTGGCCGAGCTGAGTTCTGTTTCTCTTTGTATTCCCAAGAAGGCCTAGGACTAAAAAT
>VWZN01009765.1:0-18617 GCA_013396955.1 Regulus satrapa | reverse complement strand
ACAATGTAGAGGAACAGCATGGAGACATGAAAGAAAAAGTCCTCGTTTTGGTTGGAGAGTGAGGAGAGTCCTTGGACTGAAATTCTCTTGTAAGCCATGGTCATGGACCCTAATTAGCCTTGTAAATCCTAGAAAATCGTGGGGGGGTGGAATAGTTCAAGTTGAGACTGGGGCAAAGATTGTAATTTCTTTTTTTTCTGGAGCTATTGTAACAGAGAAAGAGAGATGAAGTAGTAAAACCCCCATTGGCCTGAGGGAGGGGATGGCATCCTTGTTCCTAGAGATGAAAATGGGCAGATGATGTTGAATCTTTGCATTTGAACATTCATCCTTAAAATATAATACCCCATGCATTTGATGTGGCCCAGGAGCACAGCTTTGGGAGAGCTGTGAGATGGGAAGGCTTTTGCAAGTGCAGATTTTCCTCCGGGCGGATGCACTTGTAGAGATTGCACCCCAGGAAAGACGAGAAACTAAGTCTTTCTAGGGGAGTCTCTCTTTGCTAGTGAGAAGCTCCTCTTGAGTGGTTTGAAAGATTTTTTTTAAGAGTGAGATATCTTTGAGTTTCGTCCTCTACATTGTTGTGTTGGTGAGAAAAGAAAAAGAGTGTTAAGGGGGAAGAGAAGAGATTTAAAGGTTTCATTCTGATTTCTATAAACCAGTTTAATTTGTCAATAAAGGCTTCCTTGGTTCTTCTGAAGTTTTGGGCCTGTTTTGCTCTTTCTCCTGGTCCTATCTCACAGCAAGGGATAAGAAAGTAGTTCTGGCAAGTGCACAGATATACTACTGAAACCGGAACAATCAGGAAAAACCATAATGCAGAAGCTAGAAATGAAATTCTATAGAGTGAAAAAACTCAACCTCAATAACAGACAGAATTCTGATGCCAGGGAAAATAGCATGATGAAAGAAAATAATATTGAAAATACAGCATGCTATCAAAACACCTTGAGCATTCTACTGTATCTAAGAAGATATATAAAACCAATATAATTTGATTAGACACCTCCATGTAGCTTCAGGATCAGAAGATGTAAACCAGCCTATATATCAAAATCATCTTCAGCTTTTAATAACTGACCTAACATTAGACATCAGTCTAAAAAAGCAAAATGGAAAGATTCATGAAGTGTCAGCCACAAATTATATTTTTTTTGTTTGATTTTTCTCTGTGAAGAATTTTGTTTTAAGAAAAAATAAATTAATATGGTAAAGCTTTTTATTTCCATAATATATTCTTTTTCTGTGATCCTCTCAAATACTTTCGGATACCCTACTGCAGCTTTTGGCAGTGTACATCCCATGAGTGTCCTTCTGGAGACATGACTCATTTCTGAAGAGGTTGCTCCTCTAGGAATCTCAGGTTGGATAAGGAAAAAGGATTTTTTCAAACTGACCATGCAGTGAATGTCAGGGAACATTCCAATGTTACATACACAATTCCTCCCACAGGATTTCTATTCAAGCTATTTTGCCTGGGGTCTCTGTCCCTTTGGTACCTATGCAACATCTTCTAACTTACCACACTCACTGAAAACTCACTGAAATCACAATTAAATCTCTAGCAGGCAAAAATACAGCCTTTAAGTGCTACAATTCCTCCGGCCTATTTTCAAATGCTTCATTCCCTTGATGCCTGTTAAATGAGCCTCAAACTGTAATTAGGAAAAAATCTAATAATTTTCTTTTATATGCAATTTCAGATTCCTTTCTTCTGAAGATCTTTAACTAATGTTAAAGCTTTGAAAGTTTTAATAGGATCAAAGACAAATTCATCAGGAAGAATATATTGAGGAAAGTGACTAATTTTTTATACCGGTATACATTCACCTCACATCGAGATTTCACAAGCTCTGGAAAAATTAGATCTGAATTCCTACTGAAAGGATTGTTTTATGCTAAAATGTATTACTTCAGTAAGGAAATAGAATTAAAGAAAATCCAGGAGACACCCTCCTGCTTACAGATAGGCAGAGGATTCAAGGATGAAGCTGCCCATAAGGAATAAATTTTCCTGTCCTGACAAAGCAATCATTCAGGGGAAAAATCATCTAAGCCATAAATGTGTTCAAAGAGTATTATTCACCTTTAAAAATTGATTAAAAGTATATTTAAATTGTTGATGAATCAAAGTTTCAAATGCTTTGAGCAGAAAGTCTGTTGCTTTTTGGTTACAGAAGATGCTTGTTATTGGAAAAATTAAAATTTGCATTAAAATTATAGGTTTAATATTCACCAAAGTAATAAAGCCATTATCTAATGTATTGAGACCAAAGAGTAGCCCTGTATTAGATTGCATCAGATGGGCAAATGCATAGAAATCACTCTGACTGCTGGTGAAATGCAAAATTATGTGGAAAAAAACCTCTGTGGCTTTAACACTACAAAATCATAGTAGCCAAATATTCCAGTCCAAAACATTGGAAAGGGTCATTGGGATACAGGTGTCAAAGCAAAACTGGTTAGTACACACAAGTCCTTGCATCTTGTGCAAGTCCAGTGCTTGGCCTTAGTTGACACTGATGTGTAAAACAGGAAGACCCCAGAGCTGTCCAGCTGCCTGCAACACTGCTGCTCTCAACCAGAATTTTAAAAAATAGGTTTTCAATCACACCCATAGAGTTGAATTTAGCCAGGGTATCTGTAAAAAAATTATACTTACCTACTACCTTGGTTTAAGCCTGGATATTCAGCATATCCTGCCATGGGAAAATCCAGAGTAGGAGTCATGGCCCATCACTTTTCACCTCTTCTCAGAGGTTGTTTCCTATATTGCTTAATAAGCATCACTTAATTTTCTGTAAGACATTTAATGTATGAAAGCACATTTAATATATGGTAAAATCATGATACAAGACCAAATGAAACCAGCTGGGATTTTTTTTTTCAGCTTTTAAGTTACCTGAAGGATTTTTTTTTCCTGTGATCACTAATGATTGATTTGAACCAGTAAAGATAGTTTGTATGCTCAGTGTGCCCTGGTGTGGGGGGTTTTTGCTATCTACTCATAAATTTTAAAACTGTTTCATAGATTCTTCCATCTAAGAAGCTCTTCTTAACCTGATTCTTTTAAGCAAATGGAGAGTATCATCTAATCTAACCTCACATGCACCAGCAGTGAAGATTTCCAAAAATGACCTCTCAAGTCCTGTTTAGTCATTGAACTTGAAAATAGTAATGATTGTTGTGCTGCTTCAGAAATTGAGAATCTAGCTCTTAATAAGATGTTAATGTAATAATTCTTACTTCCCACATAGTTTTGAGAAATAGGTACTCCAAAACAGCTTCACTTCACTTTTATGTGAATATAGTTTATCTGGCAGATGCACAAGTGATAATGAAATAGAATTCTGTATTGTATTCAAGATCACACCTTAGGGTTGAGAAATTGAGCAACACAATTAGTGTGCTGCATACCATATGTTAAACAGCATATATGTTAGTTAAACAGCATATTAAAAAAAATAGATCTTTATGTCTAAATTATTTTTAGCTTTTAATAACAATCAATTAGGTGATTAGTGGAGAGTCTAGGAAGGAAGGAAAGCAATCAGACTATATTTTAAAGCTTTTGTCAGTTATTGTCAAAAAAGCAAAATTATTGTCAGTTAAAATAAGGAGGTTTTATTATCCACAGACAGTACCAAAGAGAAGTTATTGGCTAGGATAAAGTCAGACAGATGCAGATAATCAAAAAACTGATAAACTTAATGTGCATATGCATAGATTTGCATTTCAATGGGGCCAAATATTGGAATATCTCTCATAGCAGCACACAGAAGACTTTCATGTGAAAGCAGTGACACTTGAAAAGACTTAAAATATTGGTGGATGATTTTCTGAAAGATCTGTGTCCACTCTGGTGCCACAACCTAAACAGTTAATTTGATCCCTTCATGTATAATTCTGCTATTACCAGTGGCCAAGGGAATGACATTTCTCATAAGCTGGTGGACAGGAGGACGCAGAGAAGTGCAACAAGGCTTTCAAAGGGTTGAACAAAGACTTTGAAGGAAAAACCTGAGGAGTTCAGTCCAAAAATAAGAACATAAATGGATAATTAGATCATATTCCACAGGGAAGAGACATGTAACATGCTGAAAATGTGTAACATTCTGTAACATGCTGTAACGTTCTAGCTGAAAATGTGAAAGCTGAAGATGGATAAAATTAGATTGGAGTTTGAGGATATTAGGAGAGTGAACAATTGAGTATTTTGACTGGAATATATGTACAGATGTTCATTTCTGCAAGTAATTGTAAATAATACAAAAGACTTTAGACAGCTGTATATTATAAGGAGCTGGTAAGTCCTCTTAAGTAGTTCGCAATAATTATTCACATTTTTCTCTTTCGTTTCTATTTACCACTTGACTAAGCCTATAATTATCTGTATGTCTGTAAAACTAGTTCCTGGTATGCACCAGAGAATATATTATTGGTTTCCACAGAAGGATAATCAAATCATGAAGCCTCACAATAATCATAATTAATTTTTAGGCTTGAATCACTTCTTTAGAACCTTAAAAAAAACCCCAAAAAACAACTAGAGGACTACTCTAGAATTTACTAACTTGCACTGTTATATATTTGAAGTTAAAAACAGTCATTAATAATTTAGATAAATTATTTTTCTGTTAATATTAAAAGAGCAAAAACCACTCCATTATGTTTACATTTGCAGCTCTTATGTGTTTTTAATTTTAAATCATAGTTTCTAGACCTGCTTGATCATTTATCTAATTCTCTCTGTTCTTCTTTGGCTTTCTTTGACTGACATCAGACTATCTCATCTTCCTTTTAATAGTTAGAAAACTACTCTCAAGGCCAGAAAGGACATTTACTTCCACCTTGTCCTGGATTCAGAAAAAAAAGGTAACAACACATTGATATCTGATGTGTTTCACCCCTTTAAAATGGATTTAAACCTAGTGATTTTAACACTCCAAGGAAATCTTCCCATCCAATTTCAGAAATATCAGCCAAATTTCATTAATATTCATTCAATATCAGCAATTTTCATACATACAGCAGCATTTCTAGCCTTTATCAATGATTCTGAAGTCAGTATACAAGCAAATATTAATTTTTTTCTCCAAGATTTTATTACGGTAGATATTACTGGACTGACAGGTTAACATTCTACTGAAATAATCTTCATCTGCTCCCTTTTTCTGTACATGAAAATATATATTTTTATAAAAACTAAATGAGAAAATTATTAGGATAGAATCATTATTATTTATTTTTACATTTACTTGTTTACACGTATTTGTCTACTTTGTTCATTATTTTCCTTTGTTGTCAGCATTTTAGAAAAAGGAAAACTTTTGAGTGCATTATACATTTAACTGTGTGACAGTATTTCTTATTGAGATAATATTCACAGACACTTTTGCTTGAGATACATTCAGTGGAACTTTATGCCATTATTAAAACTTTCTGTTTATTTCCTAAATAGTTTAGAAAAAAATAAATTAATTTAATGTGAATTTATTATTTTTATACCCAGTTCTCACATTCTTAACCAGAACTGAATAAATCCTGACATTAAATGCAAAAGTAAAAAACTGAAAAATGTTGGTTTAAAAGATCAAGCTCAAAATGTGAGCTTTTCAAAACAATCTATATTAAAAACTCATTTCAAGAAATTGTGACATTTCAATGACCTCAGCACAGCACTTTTTAGTGAACTAACTATTAATTTCATTATTTGTCTTTGTTTCCTGAGCATATTTAGATAGATTGCTCATTTCTCTTGCATGGAAAAGAAATGACTTACTCATTTTTCCTGGCTGATGTTGCAATACATCTTTCCCTAAAAAAGGTTTTTGGATTGACAGGTGCAAAAAAGGGAAATATTAACTGTTGTGAAGCTATACAATAATGCTTGGGATACATGAGAAGAAAAATTAATGTTTCCCTCTTCCCTGTGGGTCTTAAAGTGGTTAGTATTAAACAAGGTTGCTCATAACAGTAATAACTTTTTCCCCATTATAAATTGTTTCTGTTTTGAAGAAGAACACACAAGGCACAGAACCTTACTGTTTCACAAGATATTGTCTTGCATGGAGCACTGGGTCAACTCAGAGAAACAGCTGAAACTAGGCTATAATCCTACAGAATTAACATTCATTTTTTCCCCCCTCAACTTGGTAGTCATTGGTGTTCCTTTCTACAGTTAACTCTGATGTGAACTTAGTGGCTCTGTTTCTCAGAAAATATTGTGTTCTGTGTATTATGTATCCAGATATAGTCTGAAGATCTTAATGTCACTTGGTCGTTCGGCTAACTTCAATCCTTAAAGAAATTATTACTTTGTGGATAAAATATACAAGAATACAATCAAGTAAATGAACACAAATCTATTTGTGTCACACAGACCAGCCTGAAGGAACTCTCTAGTGGTCCAGCATACATGATAACATGGTTGATTAGTAGAAGAGAGAAGAGAAACTGATCATGGGGAAAGGAACAGTCTCACAGAGAAAGAGCATGATAAAAGAAAAAAATAACTAGAGAGACAAAAATAGCAATAATTATTTTTAGAGTCTCATACTCCTAATACTGTAATTAACATTAAAATTAACTGTAAAATTAACTTTAAAATTGTTGGGGAAAATTATTATAATATATATTATGATCAAATTTCCTTTCAAAAATCCCAATGCAAAATGTCTGCTGCAGCACAGAATAATGTGGAAGAGACAGGGGTTGACCTTGGCTGGCTGCTGAGTGGACACCAGCCTTCTCCATCATTCCTTTTCCTCAACAGGACAGAGGGAGAAAATACAATCAAAAGTTCATGGGGACAACATAAATACAGGGAGATCACTCAGCAGTTACAGTCACAAAGAAAAAATATTTGAATTAGGAATTGAATTAAGAATATTGCCAGTTAATTAGAGTAAGATAATGAGAAAAATAGAAGAAATTTTGAAACATCTTTCCTCCACACTCCCATCTTCCCAAACTTGACTTCCTTTATTCCTGACTGTTCTACCTCTTACTTGAGTTGTGCAAGAAAATAGGGGATGGGGCTCATAGCCAGTTCATAACACTTTGTCTCTGCTGCTGCTTCCACCTCACATTTTTCCCCTGCTCCAGCATAGGATCCTTCCTACATGAGACAGTGTTCCAGAAATTTCTCCAGTGTGATTTCTTCCCACAGGCTGCAGTTCTTCACAAACTGCTTCAGCATGGGGACCCCCATGCAGTGCAATCCCTCAGGAAAATCTTCTCCAGCATGGGTCCCCACCATGGGATCCCATAACCTGCCAGAAAACCTGCTCCAGAATGCACTTCTTTCTGCTTGGATCCACCTGTCCTGCTCCAGCCTGCTCCAGCATGAGCTTCCCACAGGGTCACAGCTTTCTGCAGGGTACATCCACCTGCTGGAGTGTGGAGTCCTCCACAGGCTGCTGGTGGATCTCTGCTCCCTCATCGGCTGCAGGGGCACAGCTGCCTCTCCATGGTCTGCACCACAGACTGCAGGAAAATCTCTGCTCCAGTTCCTGTAGCACCTCCTCCCCCTCCTTCTTCACTGACATTGGTGTCTGCAGGGTTTTTTCTCTCAAACATTCTCACTGCTCTCTCCCACCTGCTGTTGTGCCGTGTTTTATTCCCTTTCTTAAATCTATTAGCCCAGTGTTGCTCCCTCCATCACCAATGGGCTCAGCCTTGGCCAGTAGCAGGTCTGTCCTGGAGCCAGCTGGCATTGGCTCTGCTGGACACAGGAGCAGCTTCTGGTGACTTCTCATAGAGGGTACCTCTACTGATCCCCTGCTACCAGATCCTGTCCACACAAACCAAATTCTACTATGCAGACAGCTACAGTTTAAATATGTACATTTGAATATTCTAATTTTCAACTGAGTCATGTGTTATATGTCCACAGCTCAGGACATAATAGGTAATGCAAGGTTGTCTAAAGCATTTCTCAAATGTTATTGAAGGTGAAGTGTAAAATTTCATCTACAGGGTAAAAAGGCATTCATTTAATATCTCACAATAGGATGTTAGTGGAAGATGTAATTACCATAGGTCTGTGGCTGTGAGAAGGGTTAACACAGGAGCAAATCAAGCATGTAGGAAGAATCACAAGTGGAGTGAGTCAATGCCTGTGTGACACTGTCTGATCATCTGGACCACACAGTTCATCAGGAGTTCTGAGGGCACATGGATGTATAAAAAAGCTTTCCACTAGCTGAGTCTTGATTAGCTAGTCCGAGGCCTTCATTCATTACCAATAAACATGGCATTTGCCTTCCAAAAATGCACTTCAACTGATCAAATACATATTCTGATTATGAATGAGTTGCATGCAGATATGTTTGCAGCTATATCTACAAGTGAGCAGATATAATACCTTAGTGGCACTTGGGCAATATTGAATATAAATGATTCTTTACATAATTACAGCATCCATGATGGTACTCCTTTATTTCTGAAGAGAACTTTGGGGATTTTCTTAATAAAGCATAATTTGCTTTATTTTGGCACTGAAAGGCTGGGTATTCAAGTAGCATGTTTTCAGTACTGTAGATGTTATGCAGTTAATGCTGTGGGGGAAAAAAACCCCACATTTCATCATTTTCTCCTTTAAGACAGAGGAATATTTATCAAATAAAAAGTAAACTCTACCTGATGGAACCATATGATTGAAAAATCTTTGTTTATTTATTTTACAAGTCTTCTAAATATTAATGCTAAAGCTGAAACATTCAACTAATTTAAAATTAACCAAGATTTTTCACAGTTCTGCTCTTGGTTTTTGTATTCTGCTTTCTTCTTTAGCTCTCGCTTTGCATAATAATAATATATCAACATACTGAAAGTAAATAGTACAACTAGTACTATTAGCATTCAAGGTATCTTCAGTCTGGACCCCTTTGTACTCAGTTGAATTTTCTTCAAAGGATTTAAAAGCTGCAAGGAAAAGATGTTCTTTGCCTTTCATAGAGATGGGATATATTATTACAGAGATTAAGATCCAGAGAGAAGGGTTTAGCTCAGCAAATGGGATGAGCATAAAATATGACCTTAAATCCAAGATAGTAATTCTTAAAATATCTCTACTTTGAATGCCGCTTTGTGACAATGATGTCTGCACTCTGTCCAGCTTCTTGCTCAGGAGCTTAATGGTGCCTCCTCACTGTGTGCTTACAGTTAGCAAAAATTACAGAGAAAATATATAGCAGAAATATTACAAATACTAGTGGGGGCAAAAATTAAAATCCCTACTGAGAGCACTGAGAGCATGATCGAGCAGCTGTATGTGCCTTCTCACAGAGCAGTAGCACATCTACTGGGCCATAAAACCTTCCTCCCAATTCCTCTTTTTCAGACTCTAATAATGTGCCCCTGTCCCCACCACAGCACAGCTACCACGGTGTGAATCATGCCATCCCAAATGGTGCTCCATGGCCTGCTGCCACGATGCCCTGTTGGTGTTAGGAATTAAAATCAAAACATTCCTGTGTTGCTTTTTCTGACAGATTTCAAAAGATTATGTATTGACACTTGTATAATCAGAAAAGCTTTAAAAAGATGGGATCATGGCCCAAACAGAGACCTAGATTTCACAGAGATCTAGATTTCACCTTATGGGAGGATTCTTGACAAACAAAATAGACTCTCCACTGGTTTTGCCTTAGGAAGCATATTCAAGTTGAAGAAATACAGACTTGCATAACTTTACTCGTTGTTGCAAATGTATTATACTGGGAAGCCACTAGATTTTGCAGATATTTTCCAAAAGACATGGGCTGCTGTGTAAAAATTAAAATATTACATTTAATCACTAAAAAGAAAGTGATCATACTTTCCTCAAAAGCTATGCATCTATTCTCTCAGTACACATTGTGGGAATGGACATTAACAAGGGATTTAAAAAAAAGAATTTATGCTAGTAAGAGCAGTCTCAATATTTTTTTCTCCTCCCATACTAATTCTGTACTGTTTATTTATATTGTCCTTTTGGATTTTATTAGCACTTATTATTTTTTCTCGATCTTTGAATAACAATTTTCTATGCTTTTGTATATGCACAGGGTAACAATATTTTGTTAGCATTATTTCTCTGGTAGTTTGCATAATGAATATATAAATAAGGAGGTGCAGAAATCAATAGATCATTCATCCTCTTGGCCCTGGAAAGATGGAATTTTTGGAAGTCTGTGTTTAGATTATGAGATAAGTTTTGTAGAAATAAAAAAAATCTAGAGTGGATGCTTTAATAAACTTCACTTTTCTTGACTTTCACATACACAAGAATTTGAATCTGTTAGAGATTATAGAGGATTTGTACTAAATGTTAATTTATTTTAATTTCTTACTAATTTCAGTTATTATTTTGTTAAATTTAGTTACCAAAAGCAATTTTTTTTCTGTTTCTCTGGCATAACCAAGATCCAAACTAATCGATCAACTTTCACAACAGAATACAGTGATGAAATTTGATGGGGGGGTGTGTGGACGGAAGGCACTATATTTATGAAGATCTGGGAATCAGACCCTGTACTTGATCCTGAAGTTCCTGACAGACAAATTGTTGGAGGAAAGATTACACAAAATCCTGAATCCATTAAAATATACTTTTAAAATCATTTTAATGAATATCTTTGATTATGTTTCTTAACCAATCTTTCATCTTATTAATGGCAATCAGTCTCAAAGTTTAATAATTTTCCTAGTTTTACATTTATTTAAATATTTTAAAATACTATTGCACATCATATCTTGCTCTGCAAAAAGGATCCACAGCTAAGGGCTACTGACCTGCTAAACAATTTGCTCACTGCTCTTTTATAAGAATTTAAATTTATTATATGTCTTGCTTTAATAGACAGATGAGAGTAAGAGAATTATAAATTGTCTGACACTTGCATGCTATTTAAAAGCATATGTAAGTCAATATATCAATTGTGAATATTTTGGCTATTAGTATTATGGAAAATACTAGAAAATCTGAAGAGGGAATGAAGAGAGGCAAAGCTTAAACAGGCCAAACAGGTGTGTGCTTCAGAATGGCAGCAATTTGACCTGGCCGTCCAACTTTAATTACTTTAATTTAATAACTTCATATTGATACAAAGGAAGAATAAAGTTTTCTCGTCAACTTTTTTTTTAACCTCAAAACACTTGAAGAGCTCTCAGCAAAAATGTGCAAGATTTTAACAAGAGCCAGAATTGCCATCATGAGGCATGAGGAAACAGCAGGTCGATGTCCTTCTACATGTACATTAATTACCATCTACTTCAGTGTAGTTTTGTAGAGCTTTGTCTTCTTAGAGTCTTATGTTCAAATAATTTAGTTGAATGAATGTATACCTACTCACTTTATGTAGCTGACTGACTCATAACTGCTACTTATATTAGCTGATTGCAAAATGGGAAAATCATGGCCTAATTTCAATTAAAAGACAGAGCACATTCTTTGAGAAAATGCATTTTAGTCTCTTTTTAAAATGTATTATGTCTTCTGTCTCATTTGGAGCTGAATGGCCATTTTATTTTCAGATGGCTTTAGCACTGTATCATTGATATCATGTAAATAAGGAATTCAAGTCTGTGACACTGGTGTTTCTTAGAGGAAAATTGTTTATTTTACTCTTTAATAGCAAGTTTATTACTTTCTTTCTTAAATCTAGGTATTTCACCTTATAAAAACTGGTACTGGTTGAAGGCACTAGAAAGCAGTAATTCAAATGCCACAGTATTATTTCAAATCACAAAGACATTTAGTTGTCGATTCTTTACAGAATGTGCAACTGCAACCCTACACATAGCACATATCAAACTCCTCTTTTTTATTGAATTCAATGCTGAAAAGCTGGCTGATCTCAGCTGCAGGACGTTAGGTATCATCGTTTCCCAGGTAAGTGGAGGAAAATGCATCACTAGAAAGTCAGTCTCACACTCTCACATTTAATAATTTTCTAATTACTTTAGTACTGCAAATAAATTTTGTATGCTAAGATCTGTCTATCAGCATGTATACAAAAATTTATTTAAACTAGTAGTGCACTATTTCTGCTTCTGACTTCAAGAGTGACTGCATTGATTTAGCTGAAACCTGTACTTATTGCAGCTTACTATTACTTATACTGGGAAACCTGAAAAGCATGTCTTTTTACATTTGCTGTCTGATTTCATGTTTGTCTCATATTATAGGTTGAACTGATGCATCTCTATGTATAGGAGAGCATCAGTGCTCTTACGAAAAGCAAACTCTTGTTCTAAGGGGCTAAAAGGTAGGTGCTGTAGGTATTCATAAGGAAAGATCTAATTTTGATATACTTTTATTTAGTTGTACCTAAAGGACCAAAACTTTACTGCCTAGGATTTTAGAAAATGAGAAAACAATCAATGTCAATTATATTAATCAAAGGTATATAACATGACATCTAACCACAATTAAAATTCTTTGTTCCCAAACAAATTTGATTTCCAAGAAACTGAAGATTAAAATACCTGAAATAAACTGAAGACTCTCATCAAAACCTGTTTCTATGAGTCCATGATGTAAACTTTGAGCCACTAAATTATTTGCAGATCACCTTATTAGAGCCAGGATGCCTCCACACACATTATAAACTACTTTGTGCCTTCTTTAACCTATAAAAATCTCGTAACTGTGAAGTAGGTACCTTCTTTTCCAAATTTCTTGTAGTTTTGTAGGGACATGTTTGCAGTTGCATCTGTATCAGAGTGCGTTAAATGATACCTTTCACTTCCTGTCTTTAGCACTGGTGGAGTCAGTCCTAAGGAATATGGGTTAGGTGAAGAATAAAGCAAGGACCCAGAATTTTTGGAAAGTTGAACTCCAGCTCTTTGCAAAGTTAGTAAAGAGGATCCCCTAGGAAGCTGCCCTCAGGGACAGGGGAGCAGAAAAAGTGGAAGATCTTTAAGGATATCTTCCAGACACCATAAGAGCTAATGATCTCCAGGTATAAGGAGTCAGGAAAGGAAAATAAGACTGGTACGATGAAGCAGTTTGTCCACCCTTCTGATGAAACTAAAGGGAGACAAAGAAATGCACAGGCAAAGGAAACAGGGACAGGTGCCTAGGAAGGGTATAGGGACACAGTTGTTGTGTAGGAATGGGATCAGCAAGGTCATGGTGGGACTGGAACTGACTCTTGGCAAGGGATGCAAGGAATAATATGAATGGCTTCTACACATACGTCAGGCAAGATTTGCCTTGTGGAGCCACATTGCCTTGAATTGCCTGCCTATCCTCCATGTGCCTTAGCACATCCTCTAGGAGAAAGTGTTCCATGATGTTTCCATGCACAAGGCAAGTAGTTCACAGTTTCTATCCTTGTAGAAAATGGGTGTAGTGTGTCCTATTTTCCAGTCAGTGTTGATTTCACTTAACTGATGTGACTTTTCACTCATCCATCACTGACATAGACAGTAAAAGCTCACAATCTTCCAATTTTCAGAGGACTCCAAGCAGAGTGATGTGGTTGACATGGCCAAAGCATGGGATATCATTCAGAAGGACTTGGATAAGCTCATAAGGGGAGCCCATGAGGATCCAATGAGGTTCAACAAGGCCAAGTGGCAAGGTCTTGCATGTAGGTTAATGGGTAATCCTTTGTATTAATACAAAATGGGAGATAAAAGGATTGAGAGCAGCCCTGACAAGGAGGGCCTGGGGCTTCTGGACAAGAACTGGGGATGTGCACCAGTGCCCAGAAAGCCAGCTGTACCATGGACTGCCCCAAAAGAAGAGTGGCCAGCAGGTCAAGGGAGCAGACTTCTGGGAGCAAGTGCTGAGAAGATCCACAAAGATGACCAGAACACTGGGGCACCTCTCCCAAGACAAAAGGCTGGAAGACTTGTGGCTGTTCTGCCTGGAGAAGAAAAAGTTTGGGGAAGACCTACCAACCACCTTTGAGTACCTAAATGGGGCTACAAGACAGATGGGAACAGGCTTCTTAGTAGAGCCTGCTGGGACAGGACAAGGGGTAATGGTTCCAAACTGAAAGAGGGAAACATTCTGACCCCATATAGAAATGGGGTTTTTTACAACCAAGTTGGTGAGACACTGGAAAAGGTCACCCAGAGAAATAATAGATACTCCATCCCTGCAAATATTCAAGGTCAGATTGGATGGAGCTTTGTGAACAACCTCCAGCTGAGAATATCCCTGCTCATGGTGGGGGAATTGGACTATATGATTTTTAAAAATCCCTTCTAACCCAAACTATTCTATGACTTACTTGAAAACTTTGAAGTATTTCTGGGTTTTATTAATACTTAGAGACATTATATATTTTAAAACTTGCTGCCCTCAGATATGACAGTGCTTCAATACCCTATCAAATCTTTTGAAAAAGGACTTTGTTGTAGTTCAAAGCATATTATCTATTAAGGATAAATGCAGTGAACTAAAAAGAAAGAACAAATGTTTTCAATTAATTTAATATCATTATGTAGAAGGGCTTTAAAAAATCCCATCTTACTGAAAAAAGTGGGTTTAAATTAAATTATTTTTGCATTTTTCCACCAGCATTACAATTCCTGTCTTGAAATGTCATCATTGATGCCAAGTTATTACAGTTTAGGAGTTATGTTTCTACAGATATCGCTCCATTCAGTTTTAATGCTATGAGAATTCTTGGTATTCTCATAACTCACACCAACATTAGGAGGGTCCAATTAGCTCTGTAGAACTATTATTGAAGTGTATTTGGCAAGTGAATAATCTGAAGTTTGGTCTTCATTGGTTGAGTTGTATTTTGGTTTTCTATAAATAATGCAGGCTTGAATTCAGCTGTGATCAGCAGTGTCTTGCAAGTTTTTTATTTTAGATGGCTTACCATGTCCAACTAAATGAAAATATAAGCAGGCAAACATGGCACTTTTTTGCACCTCTTTCTCTGTAAAATACTTTTTAGCTGAATATTCACATCAATAACTTAAACCTGTTCATTTTCTTTCATAAACTCCTTTTCAAAAATGAAAAAAGTGGTAAGAAATAAACATCAGAATTATCAGAATTATTATGATTAATATCCAACAATAATGTTGATTCCTGTAAACACATTTTCAGAGTTATT
Organism: Regulus satrapa; assembly: GCA_013396955.1. Taxonomy (NCBI): domain Eukaryota; kingdom Metazoa; phylum Chordata; class Aves; order Passeriformes; family Regulidae; genus Regulus; species Regulus satrapa. The sequence goes on along the minus strand of VWZN01009765.1, from coordinate 3,546 downwards.
TGAATATGTTATACCTGCTATTTGAACACATCAATTCATTGCACAAAGATTGGTCTAAGGGCACTTCAAATTCTTATTTTCCTGTAATATCAGAGGAAACACTTGAGGAATACTGTTTGAAACCATCTGGCAGCAAATAACTAGGAAAAATTAAAAAGCCTATTTTTGGTCCTGAGTCTCCTCTTAATGTCTGCTATCTGTTCATGTTGTTCACCCAGCTGCCAAATGGAACAAAATGTACTGCTGCTATTCTGGGGTTCCAAACAGCATGTTTAGGAGGACAAAAAATATAATTCAAGATTCTGCAGCTGAAGGTTTTTGAAAATTTTAAGGCACATAACACTTTTAACTTGCAATAATCTTTCACAGTTTGGGCAAAAAATACAAAAAAAATTGTTGGGCAAGCCAAAATATTCCTGTTTCCGAACAGAGTTCTGAACAGTTAATTTCAAGATTGAAAAGGAAAGGCTTAATCAGGAAGTCCAAAAGAAAATACCTAGATAACCCATTACAGCTGTAGAGAGGATTTAAAGGAGCAATGAGGTTTGTTACAGAATTGGCATCAGTTATATTACAAGACATCAAGCTTACAGTGTAAGAAAATTTAGGAAAAGTGTGTTCGAGAGAAAGAGGTATCTCAGAAGCAGCCAGTGTTGTTTTGGAATACTGCAAGTTTGGAAATACATAGTCATCTTTTAGATAATGCTTGTATTTTGAGCTATAAATGTTTACAAGACTCAAACTTCTCTTTTTCACCATACAACTCTTGTACTAATCATCCCAAGAAATACCCAACTTCAGTAAAACTTGGCTCTTCTATCTGAATTGCAAAATTTTCAATGAGGAGAAGCAAACGATTGTGGATCTTGGTAAATATTTCTCCGTTCTAAGCAAATTATATTTGAAGTATATTTATATTACTAAACAAAATGGGCTGGGACAATTCCGAAGGCAAGTAGCTTTTAGGATTAAAGTCTCTCCTATCTTCTGAGTAAGATGGCCTTGTACTTACTTCACATCAGGAGCAGACCTCAGCTACTGCTATCTAAAGTGGCCCCTTGACTTTCTCTGTGTAGTGTAAGGTGGCCCAGGTCAAAGCTATACCAAATATGGTAAAACAGCTCTATCATTGTACATAACAACAGCTCTTGGTCTGGTTTAGTTTTCAAAGTATGGGCTTTGAGCTCACCTGACTCCAAGGCAATGGGAGAGCTCACAAAAGGGAAACAACCCACCACACAGCTGTCACACCAACACACCAACAGCTGTCAAGAAGCCTGCTCAGATCTGTAACATTTGTCTGAACTGACTATGCTGCTTTCAGATGCATGTGCTATTTCTGTATAAGTCTAATAAAAAAAGAGTAGGGAGCATTCCCATGTACTGGAACTTCATTCACATGGTCCCTGGAAGGTTTTGGGTTTTTTTTGGTTTTGGGTTTTTTTTATCTAGTCCCTCTGAATCACAGAACAATTCTCAGGCACGGCACAGAACCTACAATGGGTAATGCATCATTCTCAACAGGTTAAGAGGATTTTAGGTGGGTACAGAGTGTTCTGTTCCAACTGACCTCAACAACCAAGAGCAAACCAGCATATGACTAACAAGTTCAGATAGGACCAAGTTGTCATTAGAAATAATATTCATAGAATCTTAGAATGGTTTCCACTATGAAGGACTGCTAGGGACCACATAATCCAGTTTTGCTGAGGAGATCCAACGCATCAGGCTCCTTGTGGACTTATTTAATCAAGCCTTTAATATCTCCAGAGAAATATACCTATACTGTTAAACAAAAAAGGGCCACTTACTGAATTGAAATAACAGACTGTCATCAGCCAGTTAAACTAGTAGCTCATTCTCTGGATTTGGATGAGCCAGCTTTTTCTGCTTCAAAATTAGTGTCTCATTTTTATGGACACAAGCTATGCACTACTCTTAGCCACTGTAGTTATCAGTCCCCAGTTGTCTTTCTTTAGCACCACAGGCACAGTCAAAATGGGCACAACTGCACAGCATAGTTCCCTATCCAATCAGGACTCCCAGACCTGAACTACATAGAGCTCTCTGCAGTGTGTGGCATTGCAAAACTGTTACCTCAATAAATCACCAGTAAGTTAGTAATGGTGCTGATTATGTTTTTTATTCATTTCAGTTTAATATAATAAAGGCATTACACAAGACTCTAGGTGGTCTAATATTTCATTATACACTAAATATTACTAAATTATACCTCATCATCATTTAAATCTGTTTGTAAATCAGAAAAACACCTATTGTCTCTGTGTACCTCCTAACCACATTCAGTCTTCTCCAGCATAAAAAATAAGGCCATTGAAGAAAGAAATCTGAAAAAATCTGAGCACACAGGAAATGCTGCAGACAATGTTTAGATGGCTGCACACTTTTCCTTTGCAAAGAGTGAAAAACAGCTAAAAAAAAAATTGCTGCCACACACATCAGTGGCAGGGAAAGCGTGATAATCTCTCAAGAGAATTGGTTCCAAGCTATGTAAAGTTTTATAGGTCATAGATAGTACCTTAAATTTCAGTGGGTCATCTAATGCATCAGATTTCCACAGATGTCCTGCTGTGTGAGAGTATCCAAATCCTGAATAATTTCAATGTCTCTCATGCAAAGGAGATTCTGCAACCTCATTACAAAATCACTTAAGTAGGGCTAAATGAAAATTGATTTTTCTCTGAAATTAAAATTTAGAAGAAAAAGCTATACAAATTATAAAGGACTTACAGGCAATTAAATTTGTAAGGGATAGAAAATATTTTATTGAGATCTCAGGTTTGGATGTGGTTGGGTTCTCTCGCACTTGATTTTGTCCTCTAAAAAATTCCATGTCAAAATGGGAGCATCAGTCTATATGATAGTACTTTTGCCTACCAATTAAATGACTTAGAGACTTACAAAGTGTGTAAATTTGATATTTTAGTTGCCTGATATTTTTTTAACTGTCTTTAGATATCTATCGACAACTGGATTCTCATATATGTACAGTAAGTAGGGAAAATTTACAAATGGGAATATTTCTAGAAAATATTGGGAGGAACTTTCTCACAAGGAAAACAGTCAAATACTGGAATAATTTGCCCAGAGGAACTATGAATTTTCCTATAGAACATTCCCCTTGTCTCGTATGGCCTTACTTTGTGAAAAGAAAAAGGTCAAGTGGCCTCTAGAGATCCATTCCAACTTAAAGTAGTCTAAAATTCCATAATTTAATTTTTTTCAGATATTGCTATTATTTTTATGTGATATGGACTGTTATTTATATGACATATGCATAAATTAAATATGAATGGAAAACACAATAAATCAGTAGATGAAGACCAGCTATGGACACAAAATTATTACTTGTAAAACTTTTCAATAACTTCAAAGTATGGTGAAGTCACAGCTAGCTATGGGACCACACTAGACTGACCAGACCACTTGTAAAAGTGCAATCATTAATTATATGAAGGGACATGAATCTAAAAGGAACAAATGTAACTTCCATAGGTTAATGTGTTCCCCCCAAATTATCTGGCT
>VWZN01009756.1:7981-18069 GCA_013396955.1 Regulus satrapa | reverse complement strand
TTTCATCAACCTATCAGTTTAGACCTCTCAATACTAAACCACTCTTGGATTGCACTTGCTCCTTCACTTACCTATATTTGCCACAAGTCTTTTAAAGCAAAGTAATTGCACGAGTTTGAGAACCAGGTCCAGCATTTTGGAAGCAAACTCTGGAAGGTATTTTGACAAGTACATGCAGGCGTGCAAATAAATACACGAAAACATGTGCACACAAGTCACCATCAAAATAAACAGACAAATAAGTAGACAAAACCCCATAAACAAACTTAGAAGACGTGCATTCAGACTCCTTTGAGTCATACTACCTGATCTGCATTAACAAAAATAGAGACAAGATCAGACTGAAGGAAGGTCAGACGGAAAAATTACCCTGTACTTGTTTTATGTATATCACGGAGACAGCTGAACACAACATAGTAAGGCTTGCAATATTCCTGACTGATCAATGCAAAGATGGCAATTGATTTGCTGGGATAAAAGATGTGAACATTTAATCACCACAGCATGTTTTCAAGTAACGAAATTACTATAAAAACTGACATTCAAAAGGTCCAAAGGCCAACTACAGGGACATATAACTCACCTACTGCTATGCTTCAATTATTCCCCAAGACCAACATTGCTGTCTAAAAATATCCATTTGAAGTACATCCTGACAAGGATCCACAGAAAGAAGACATACAACCAAGATAGCAAGGAAATAAATTATTCATTTATTTCAACAAATAAATACCCTGGTTAAAAAAAAAAACGCTATCTTTTGCTTTAGGCATTCCATGAAACATTTAAAATATAGTTATAAAACAGTCTACTTCTAAAAAAAGCTCCTCTTCACCCAGCACTTAATGTATATTCTAACCAATCAGCTACTGTGCACTGTGAAATTTATGAGCTCCTGCTATCATCCTCTCATTGCTCAGGAACCAAATATATCGAGATGTAGCCCACCTTGAAGTAGGAGGATTTAAGACTACCAGTTCCAAGCTTTCTCAGATAATATTCTGCCTTCTGTTGACTTTCTAATATTTGAATGAGTTTCCAGCTTATGTACACTGGAAGGTATTATGTCCCAAGGAAAAAGTCTTTCATATGAATGAAAATCTTCTCATTCAGAGGTTCAGATTCATAACTTGTACCTTGCATGCTAAACAGTACCTTGCAGTAAGCAGAGTGCCACATACAAGTGGGAACATGTAGCTCTCATTCCAGGTTCCAATATCCTTATTCCTTACAATTTTGACAGGTTAGTGTAAGACTGTATGTCTCAGATTTCTAGTTTGTCCCATATGTGAAGATTTGTTCTGTACTTCCTAAAGTACCTTTCTTCTCTTTGACTCAGAAAATTCCTGTTCAGCAACTAAAACTTTTTACAGAAGCCTGTGTAAAAGAGGATATTGAGATCCCTCAACACTTCTCACAAACAGACATGAATACTGGCTGAGTGTATTTGTGTACTTGGAGCCAAAAGGGAAAAAAAAAAAAAAAAAAAAAAAAAAAAAAAAAAAAAAAAAGAGAGTAGTCACTGTCAGAGAAGCCCTTTGCTCCAGAAATATGAGCACCTTGTCTGGTGCTTCCTAACAAGCTCTTCAAAACACCAAGTTGTTGGAAGAAATTCTCCACTGTTGGACTGAGAAGCTGGCAGTAACAATAGCAAGAGATACTTTTATAAAAACACAAGACTTGTCCTATTATTCCATCAGGATGTAGCTCCATATAGCACTGAAGCAGCCCAACCTACATACATGTCTAGCAGATGAGTGTCTGCCTTGCGCACAGCATATCTACCCATCACCACATCTCAAACAAAATAAGAACTAACCTATGAATCCAAACTACCCGAGTATCATTAGCTCATCAAAACTGCATGGATATTCTTAGCAAATTGAGATTTACTGGTTTTAATCTGTGTAACCAGATGACCAGCATCAAATCTGAGTGGTTCACTACTTTGCAACTTGCACCTGCTTTGTAGAAGTCGTGTGAGAGACAGCATGATTACATCAGCAAACCAACATATACTTGCATTGTCAGACAAAAATTAACCTGTTCCTTCAAATATTGGTGTATCTGAAGTATGCTCAAATTTTGCACAGCTGCAGATAATAGCCTGGGGGCTCAAAAATTAGATTCTGACTCCTGGGGTTCTGGTGTTGTACAGAGATGTAAGATTCAAAAATAGAAATAAAATAAGCTGGGCAATTCACTGCAATTTTCTCACCCACAGGCTTAGGCTGTGCTTTTACTTGGCATGTGCAAAAGTGANTTATCTCAATCACCTAAAATTTACCTAATCTACCCTAAATCACACTAAGATTCAAATCCAGATGCCCATAGACAAGCAGGTCATAATACAAAAATAGTAACAGCCCAGGACTTGATTTCAACATAGTAGGTTTGTCCACATGTAACTGTGGATACAGTCAGGATTTTTAATAAAAATATTGATGCATGAAAAGAAGAGTGGAAAAAAAAGAAAAGAAAAAATCCAACACAAAAGCAGTCCAAGCCAAAAGCAGCCCAAGACATAGCCAGAGACTGCAAGATTGACAAGTGCATATAAATTGATTAATTTATAAAATTACTTTTTCTCTTTAGCAAATTAATATGAAACTCAATTCTTCAATCCCTTTGATACCATATTAGCTAAAATTTCCAGCTTAACTGAATTTACAATACCCATTTTTCAACTACTGAAGTAAGGAAAAAAAACCACTCAAAACAAAGAGTTTTAAACATTTTTTTAATTAAAAAAAAAGTCTAAAAAGGAACTGTAATTAGAAAGTGTTCCCTTAAAAAAAATGAACTAAGTTAAAGAAGAATAGTAAGTGCCACAATGCTTCCTAGTTTCTTAATTGTGCTTTTCAAGAACATTTATTACCCTGAAGACCTTACTATTTGACTGAGATGGCACAAAATTACTTAACTCTATTAATCAGCAAGACATGGGCGCAAAAAGAGAAAATAGCTTATCAAAACACACATTTGCTTCATTACTACATATGAAAACCCTATGTAAAGTTGTATGAATTTTATTTATATTATGTGATTGAATTAACTTTTGAAATCTTTTAGAGTTACTGCATTCATACAGAAAAAACATATATGTACAGGTCCCTTAAAATATCATACTAGTCATTAATCCAAGAATGTGGCTCAGCTATCCAACTGGGACATAGATCTGGAAATCTGTTAAATCTTTCTGGACTCAATGATAATCAAGACTCTGATGTGCAAAATATTTTTTTTTTTTTTGTGATCTTTTTTTGTTTGTTTATTGTTTAGTGGGGCTTTGCTTCTATTTTTTTGTGGAATTTTGCTTCTTTAGTTTGTGGGGATTTGCTTCTTTGTCTTCTTTATTATTTTAAGAGCTGCCCATTGCTTAAAAGGGTGCTGTCAAAGGCCAGGAAACCCTTTCCTGGTAGATGGAGAACCACTGTCCTGCCATTTTCACAGCAAACATTTCACCCAAACTCTGGCATCACAGAAGTCTGCAGGCCACCCTCTCACTTCAGGTGTTGTTGAAAATACAAAGCATTTGATGAGCAGAAGAGGCAGCCCTTAAAAGTGCTGGCTAGCATCAGCTGAACAGCTAAACCGCACCAGCAGTGTGGTTAAAAGGAGGTCCTGCATGCACAAAACCATTCAGATTCATGCTAGTTTACCTAGCCACTTTTAGCAGAAGAATGGAATGGAAAATTTGTTCTGTGACATTTCTACTGTAGAGTAAGTTATAATATTAGAAAAATCTGTGGGCAGAACCAAGACTAGTTATTCAGAGAGAAATAAATTCGTATAAGCAGTAGTCACACAGTTTTAAGTAAGCTGCTAGAGATTTCAGTTTCTCTGAAAAGATAGAATAGTTTGGAATATAAATATATTTGCCTTTAAATCATCTGCTTAAGCATCATGTAACACCGTATTAAAATCTTTGCTAACATGGGTGCTTAGCTGACAATGCTCTCCCAGCCATGCCTTAGCCTCCTGTCCTTTCCTCTCGTGGGGGCAAGACATATCTTCACACATGTGTGCAGGTCTCTGGGGACACCTGGTGACTGTGCTCTACCAGTAGATGCCAGAGCCCCCCGTCTGTACCTCAGCCCAGTGCTTTCCTCCTATATACAGAACAGTGTACCTGGTTGTGGAAGCAGCAATCCTGCATGAAAGAAGCACTGGCAGCCTTATTCTGAATGAGGAAAAAGCCCTATATTTAGACACTATCAGAATCCGGCACAAAAATGTGTCATAAACATATGCTGCCATGAAAAACAGAAAGGCTCTCTTCTGTGCTTTCATACTTTTGCAGTTGGTAATTTTTATACCAGTAAGTAATCATGTACAGAACTTTACAGTGAATCAATATTTCCCCCAAAGGTTTTTTTTTTTCTCATTAAGTAATGCATGTTCTGATCCAGACGGAAAACTCTCAGTAAGGATTGATTGAGTGGAAACTGAACAGAAAATCTTCTTTGGAGTTCAGCTACAGATAAGCCTCAACCACTCTGTAAATTTATCATCACAAAATCCTCCATGAGACAAGTAAACCAACAGAGCTTTCATACTAGTAGAAATTATGATGGATATGACTGTCAGTTGCATTCCTCTTGTAAACAGGTGGTTCACTTCTGTAGCAATGGATGAGAGAACACAGTTCTCTCAAGAATACATCCAGCTCTGGCCAGCCCCTTCCTATTTCTTCTTGTACAATAACTTGTTTCCGTAGCAAAAATAGATTATATGTCTCAATATATTCAGACTAACAATTCTTAGGTGGCAAATGATAGCCAACCCTTTCTATGAATTGTCTTACCCTGTGAAAGCATTCTGGCAGCATCTCACAATCAACTCAACAGTAAGGACTCAGAATCTCTTTAAAAAGGCAAAAGATTCAGCAAGGAAAATAAGATATTTTATCTTATCTCGAAAAGCAATTTCTTAAGTCAACTCTGAGGTCTCATTTCTTTCTAGAGAGGGAAAAGATATAACCGAGAAATAAATTTTCTTTCTGACAATTTTCTAATCTCCATCTCAAATGGGGTTGAAAACAAACCATCTTCAAATAAAATACTTTTTTCTTATTTCTTACTTGCAGGTGGATGAAACAAGATTGCTAACATCATGCCCAAAAATATTTATGTAGTAGAGATGTTAAATTAACAGACTCTTCACAAGATTTCAGAAAAATCCCATATTGGTAGTTTTGCATAAACAATATTTCTTATGTTCTTATCTTACAGATAAATGTTTTTGCATGCAAAATCTCAGGAACATTAGAATCAGAAGCTCACATTGGACAGTGATTTATTCTATTATTTTAAATGTCAACACATTATATATTAAGCCTCAATTTTTTTGTATGGGCCAAAAATTTCCCTTTAGAAAAAAAGCTACATTTGAGGGAAAAAAGCCCACAAGTTTTAGTTCTATACTTTTTAGGTTTAATTTTTAAAATATATAATAACAGTGAATGCAATTATTGAAGTGTGAACCACTTAGAGTATGCACTGCAATAGCACGGATTAATTGCTTCATTTTCACAGCTGCATACTTTAATTCAGTGAACACTTTCCAGACTGTTTTGCTGTTACCTTGAATATCCACTAAGATACACTTCCCTTTAAAGCACCATGCAGATTAGTTCCAGCAGCTTATGTTCTGCATTAGAATTACTTTAACAAAAATGCACAAAAGCTTCTACAGCCAAAACAATATGCTTCAATAGCTGGAAATCATCATTAGACATTTGAAACTGTCAAAATGGACACTGTAAATATATCTAGCTATTAAAGAACTTGTCCTTCCTCAATCATTAGAGAGTAAGATAGTCATTAGCAAGTAGAACTTCTTGATTAGGAGTATCATCAAAGCACAGACTCAGAAGACAAAAGATCTAAAGGGTGTTTTTCCACTATGCCAAATACAAACACATGTTAAGTATCTGAAATGCATATTTACTTTAGTTTCTAAACTGTGCATTTGGAGGTGTGACATAGGAAGCTCCTCTCACTGTTAAACCTGAAAATCCAAGACATGCATGGAGGGAGGGGGAATACTTTTTTATATGAATGCCATATATAGCTCTGGTCTTAATTTAATTCAGCAATTAAACAAGATCTTTTTCCTGAGTCTTCATCAATATTTAACTCTCCTATGCTGAAGCTATAGTTTCTTGCATTTTCAGTAAGAGTGCCCAAAAGGTAACCTCCTCTGTGCAGAGAAAAAAGGGATAAGGGGAGAAGGCTGGACTTAAATGATGAAAAAATCTCTGGAAGATTTCCTTGGAGCATAAAGTCTATGAAGTGGCAGAGCAGCTCTGGGAGGCTGGGGGTACCACCAGGCCCTCAATGACCCCAAGCAGGCTCACTTGAGACCCCTTTTTACCACCACTCCCAAAACTCCCAAGGCCAGGATTAACTCAGAATTGGCATCTTCAGCTCCCAGTTTTTGCCCAATACCAAGTAGCTCTGCCTTTCCATCTTTTCCATCTTTTCTTTCCTTGGCAGAAATTAACACATTGTAAGAGAGAGTCATACAGTGTTTTCAGCTACTTAGTGGTTGCTAATTTCCACACAATTAATTTTCAAAAAAATTAGTAAAAGTGAATAACATTGTAGCATCTGCAATAAACATGGGATGACAAAACATGGCCCCTACATTTGGTGACAAAGGCAGTGTTTCTGAAATATCCAAATTATTTCAAAAATTATAGGTGTCTCTCAAAGGTTCTGTGGTTCATGAAAGCAGCTTGTCTATAAAAAATGATACAATTCTGATTTTTATAATTACTTCATCAAAGGCAAGCAATGTCAAATGCCAGTCAGGAAAGATGTTGTTGTCCCATGAGACATTCTCTCCCTTGAGTAGTTCCTAAATTAGTAAGAGCCAAAAATGGAAATAAAGGCATCTTAGCACAACACCATATCCAAAGGATGGAAATGGTGTTGAGCAAGCTTAGACAACATCTTAAGATAAAATCTCTCTTTTGGTGGTGTTCTTGTTATTTAACATATTTGTTCAAATTATGTCTCCAATTTAAAGATTTATTCTGAGCTAAATTTTTAAAAAACCAAACAAACCAAAAAAAACCAATAAAACCCTGTATCAGTAAATCCAATGTTGTAGGAAAAACAAACAAACAAACAAACAAAAACAAAAAACCAACAAAACCCCCCCAAACAAACCCCAGAAAACCAAAATAAACCAAACCAAACAAAAAAACTAAACAGCTTTTTCTGTCTACCTCATGTTTCTTTGTGTCACCCTATACCCTGTATATTTTAATTTTTTATGGCTTTGGATGCCATTTCTGTTGAACTTCAGATTTGGTTTTTCCAGCCTTTGAACTTTTAGCTGTGACTTGGATTATCTGATTCAGCCTTTTGAAATTGAAATCTCACCTGGCCCTATGAAAATATATTTGAGAAACTAAAGGGAGTATCTAACTTATTGTATAAACCTTCTAGATTATCCTTACTGAAGTGTGCCTAATATCACCAGAAAACAAGGGATGACTGCAAATGTGCTTCACTGAGTCCCATCACAATCCAAATGGACAGGCTCTCCCTTAGACCTGCTTGCAGCTGACAAAGAGCTACATTACACTTTATATCCTATATAAATATATAGGATCAAATGAAATTAATATTGCATGATTATGCAGAATTGCAGAAAAGCAGTATACTGAATCCCTCTTCCTCTATGAAATTTGTTTCATTGTATGGGGGAGGAAATCACCTTGAAAGAGCATTAGTAGCTGGGAAGGCTGGTTGTCTCTGACATTATACCAAAGCAGATCCAAGCTTTTTCTCATTGTGAAAAAAAAAATTATATTGATGCTTCGTGCATTCACTTGAACTTTTAGCTATACAAAGAAGACAGGCTGCAGCACAAGTGTAGCTGTTGTGTTAGTGGAGACAAAATTTCTTTTTGGCTAAGAGAGAAAAATACTCTGTCACTAGGACAAAAGAGAGCCTTCCCTCCAGCAGCACAGAAGGGCATGAGTTTTTTCTCCCTGAAGATCTTGATTAATCTGTTTGTTTTCTTTATGTTTGTCATGACAGTTATTTACATTAGACACGTGATATTCTTACTGTAAACATTGCTGGAAGACAAAATAAAGAAACCAACAATCCAATATCCAACGAAAAACAGAGAAGGAATGCTGCCTGAATGCAATTTTACCTCCTACACTGACCAGCTAAATTCATCTAGGGATTTTAAAACTGGAGGACATACATAATTAGCAGGATAAATAACTAGCAAGAGTATATTTTTTGCTTTAAATAAAAATATTCAGTGGAAATGCTCCAAATATACTGGAAAACAGACATTCAGGTCGACAACTGAATCCTTCAACTCTGAAATCAATACATGCCTTGATTTCTACAGAATGTGTGCAAATGTACAGTAATAGTACTTGATTAATGTAATTAGAATAATATTATAATTAAAGACTTTGGTATGATTTCTGCTCATAGAAACTGATCTAATTTCTGTGAGAAATGCTCTTTTCCTATTATTGGGCTGTGCAATAAACCCAGAGTAGTTCAGGTCCATGAAGATCAAAAGAAAGGTTTTCAACAGACCAACAGGCATCAATATCATTTTTTCCTAGTCCAAATAACAGTAAAGGAAAATGGAAAGGATACTAACTGATCTCTCAGGAATATGCTACAATAGGAGGGATTAATTACTTAAACCAATGCTGTCTTTGTCAGTTACTTCTCTCTCCCCTAATCTGCATGCATGCAGCTTTAAAACCCAGAGTGATAAGCCAGTTTCATTAGTCTTTGTTAACACTGCTTGTGTACCCCAGTTGAGGGTAGCAGACTCTGAAGTAAAAAGTCAGTATTCTATTCTATTATTACCATATGACTGAAGCACACAACACATGTCTTAAACATGTAAGCCTCGTTACAAACAGGATGCTCTGAGACTGTGCTGGGTTTTATTACAAAAATAAAAAATTCTACTAACTATGTTTTTAGGCAGGATATGCCCAATGATCAGTGATTAACCAACAGCACTACTTCAATTTGACTGACAAAAGTTGAAATTAAATCTGATTAAAATAAACCCAAACAAAGTTGCACATTTTTTTTTCCTATAAAAAAGATAAATTTAACCAAAAGATAAACAAAAAAGCTTTTCTTTAATGTTATTATTTATGAGAGCAAATCAATTCTGGCTAAAACAGAAAGGAGGAAAAAAAAAAAGGAGAAACATTTTTCCAAAGAGCCCTGAAGTCTTCCAGGGGAAGGCAACATATGATGCAGTTTCAACTTTTTTAGCTTCATTTAAAGCTGTGTTTTGCAGTCTGGGTTAGCCACCAAAGAAACAATGGAATTCAATTCATCCCTAAGCACACACTTAACTTCCAGTGTATAAAGGTAGTCTCAATTATTTCAATGAGAATGCTCCCATAAACAGTGTCATGCAGGACTGTTTGCAGAACTGAAACCTTTACTTGGTGATGTATTTGAACAGCTTCACAATGATGTCTGTTTTCCACATCAGATATAAACTGCTGTTATTCCCTCACAAGGAATGAAAGTGCTAAAATGTCAAAGAAATAACTGCAGTTAGGAGTATATAATTTGAATATTTTTCTATATATTATTAATAATGATAATATTTTAATGTCCTTTTTATTGAGATATTATTTGTCTGACTTGCAGTGATTATTTTGGATTAAACAGTTCTTTCTTACTCTCTCTGAGATTCTCTGTTTCCATCTGGTTTTTAACATTAGATTTATCCAGTTCTGTTCTATACTACTGTGTTGGCTTTAAATCTTACTGGTTTTTTTCAGATACATATGATATAGGTATATAAAATTATACAGTATTTTTTATTTATTTGGTTTTGAACTGCTAAACAACAGCTTTTTAAACTCATTGACACCTGTTACAAAATCCAGCCACAAGTTACCTGAAGACAGAAATGCATTTGCCTCTTGAACTGCTGTGCTCTTATTTAAATAAAACAAACTCCAAAATGTCTATAACATTACCCGGTTATACTCATTAGGAGATATTTATCACTGGAAACAACAGATCACATTGAAACATTTAACTGTTGTTACATTACTC
>VWZN01009745.1:1480-14031 GCA_013396955.1 Regulus satrapa | reverse complement strand
AACAAAATATATCTTAAAATACAGTAGGTTTCAAAGAAAACAGCAGGTGTTTTTATATACCAACCTGTGTTTCTAACTAATTCTTTCTTGTGGTGTCATTTAGTCCAGCCTTTGACTAGAGTTAGTAGAAAATATACAGCCTTTCCTCATTCAAAAAACAAAGGGAAAAAACCCGACACGCCTTTATCCCACAAACACAAGCTGAAGTGTCATACTGTATAAGCATTCTGGGGCATTGATATCAATATCTAACTTCTTCTAACTCTCTCTAGATATGAATAACCTATAATTAATGACACTGAAAAGCACGCCAAGAATAACTAAGGATCACACTGTGGGTAACACACTGCTTTCTAATATACTAATTATTAATCTAATCTTTGAAAATATTTTCTGCAAGGACATCCACAGATTTGATATTCATTTAACTGTGTCATGAAATATGTTTGTATTTAAAAAGTCAGATCTCTTAGACACAGCAGACATCTGGACATGTCTTGTTTGAAGAAATAAAACAGAACCTAGATGAGCTACTTTGAAATTATAGTGAGAAATGACACAGGGGTTATTTAGAAATAAGAACGCAAAATAAAAAGGAGAAAGGGTAAAAAAGAACATGCTGACATTTATACAGGATGTAAGTATACTGAACTGCCCTGACCAGTTGTCTTTAATTTCTGCTGATATCTTTCCAATCAGATTTCACTAGCAATGCACTTAGACAGTTTCATCTCCTCTCAGAAAGAGTTGTCTCAGTCAAAGCTCCTAATTATTTACTGGTATATTGAGTCCAAACCAGAAATATCTGTACTGTACTGTGAATTCTTGTATTGATGTTTCGCACCACTCTTGAGGTGTCCGAAAACATGGCTGGGAGTTCCTTCCAGTTGCAAAGTGCTACCAGTAAGATACAGCTGGGGGGGCAGCAGTGAAGAAACTACCACTCAACTTGGCAGTGATGATGTTGTCACATCTCTCTAGACAGCAGCACCTCTGAATTTGCCAAGGCAAGACATCCTCTAATCCTTCTGCAAATTGTCAATGCTGGAGCAAACTCAGAAAGAAGCCAGAGGGACAATTATCCTTTGCCTTATACCATACCTGGGTCTTGAGCTGAATTTCACCTTGTTTTGCACTGATAGTATTTCACCTTTACCTGCAGGCATCTCAGCTACATACATCACTGTGCTGCATACAAGGCAGGAGAAAACAGAACCCTCCAGATCTGAATGGCAGTTCCTGTCATATGTTCATTCACACACACACACTTCCACCTGCCCCATTGCAAGTAAAAGGTGCATGTTGGCACCAAAGAGAAGGATGGGAAGTGCTGATTGAGTATTACCACTAAAAAATGTCCCTGCTGTGTTCGACCTCCAAGCCCTTCTGATGCTGTCATTGAAGGGTCAGAGCAAGCTGACATCTCCAGCCACAGTCCCATCATGTGTACAAAGCCAAAGACAGTGCTGTGAACCAATCCTTAGCCAAACAGCCTCCTATATGGAGACTTTGCTGGTGTGCCAAATGGAAGGGCACGTTTCACTTACTGTCCTGGAAGGCTCAACATGCCCCTGTCCTAGCTAGACAGAAGGTTGGACACGATTTCTGACCCATACTTCCTGCAGCAACAGAAAAAGAAATTCTGCCACACACAACAGTTAAACACACCTAAGTCTTGTAGGACAGACACAGATACTGTTCCTTGTCTCATCTACACTCCGAACAAGATGATCTTTCTACAGCTGCCACTTAAAATGTAACTGTTTCATTAGAGCAGAAATGCAAGGACTGAAATGTTGCTTCTGATGAGGAATTAAGTGCGTTACTGTAACTGTTCTTCTTTGTAGCCATGTAACTGTCCATGTGCACAGAAAGAATGGCATAGAAACAAACCACTGGAAGGCTTTACAAAACACAGGATATCTGAGAAGTCTGAGCAACACAAATTACATTAGCAAAGAGCAAGCTCCACAATAAAGCCCAGCAGTAGCATGAGACAAAACTGAACTGAACTCTGTTCCCCCTTTAAATGTCTTTTAGGGAACTGCTTTTAGACCAGTTAAAAACATGAAGCAGATCCTTCAGTTTGGCGCTTGGAGATGGAAGTGTGTCCACCTTTGTTAAAACCAGGGTTAATTTCAAGCTGCACCACAGTACACTACAGAGGAGTCTATTCCTGTAAATGCTAAAGCAAGCAAAATGCCGAGGGACATGAAGAGAAATTTAGCCTACTTGCTGTCTGCCAGACTGGAACAAATGGACTTTGGAATACTTCTAAAAGAGAGGCAAAAAATATAAGGCCTCTCACAGCACTTTAAAAGTACCATGTTTAGAATAAAAAAGTACCGTGTTTAGAATAGCTGTGCAATACACGAATAAATCTGCCAAAGACAAAAAGGGAAGAAATTAAACTCTCTTGCTTATACAATTTTGGAAGATGATAGATAAGGAAAAGGCAGTCAAAAAATTTCTCTCTCTCTGCAGCACAGCTGTGCAAGTTAAATATTTCATAGCTAAGAACACCGTATTAGTTAAGTAGCCATTTTTAAAAAATTGATTTGAAAAGTAAAGCTTCTGGCTGTTCTCATCCACAGTCCAGTCCTACAGACTAGACAAGACAGACAGTGCAGGGCAAGGGGAAGAAGAGCAGCCTCTGGGACAAATACACCATTTGGCAGGCAGGATTCATTCTCTGCCAGTAACTAGAAGTGATACTTGAGCCAAGTGTGTGAAGATACAAGAAATGCAGAAGAAACCCATGCTGGTATTGCTCTCCAGTACATGGAGGTCACTCAGGCCAGTGGCAACAGGCGAGAGCACTGGAAACTACCTTGCCACTAGGCAGATGATGCTCAGTGAGACCT
This sequence comes from Regulus satrapa, assembly GCA_013396955.1. Taxonomy (NCBI): domain Eukaryota; kingdom Metazoa; phylum Chordata; class Aves; order Passeriformes; family Regulidae; genus Regulus; species Regulus satrapa. Next base: position 11,167 of record VWZN01009745.1, on the reverse strand, counting down.
GCTCACTTGGGTGGGTGCAAATGCTTACCACTCAGACATGGTGCAAATCTAAACCACAGCTCTCACTGGGGAGCATCCAATGATGGGGTTGTATTTATTAGCTTCATGCTTTACAACCAATTAGCTTTCTTTACCCAAGGAGTATTTGTGAAGACACTCATGTACACTCATGTACAGTTAACATTAGGAAAACACATATTTAAGAAATGAATGTAAGCAAAAGGCTACCAAAATCCCCAAAACACAGATATATATCTAAATGAATGTCCATAAAGAAGACAAGTGATAATATCTATATCAACTGCACTTAGCCTATCACAGCAACAGTGAAATAGAGCAGCACTGGCACCTGCCTCTGCTTTAACAAGTGCTTGCACAGAAACTTAAAAGACCAACTTAAAAAATGTATATTAAGAAATACACTCTTAACCCAAATGTTTAAATCAAATACTCACTGCCAGTTTCAGCAAAGGTCACGTGTGCCTGTAGTTTTCTTAATTCTTCCTCATGGTATCTGACTGTTACGACTTGTAAGTCAACATTTGAAGTAGTTTCACCATTTGGCATAAAAACGCGCAGAAATGTGTGAACCATCTAGACCCATCCAGAGGGACTGGTAGAAGGTATTGTGAAGGTTCACAGCATGTTGCAATTTCATCAGCTTCTTTCAGCCCCTGCATCTTCACAGCATATGCTGCTGCCATGCATGTCACTGCCAAGTGGCATTCCCAGTTGACAGGCTTATGCCAGATCCTGAGTGACGTGCAGTGAGGGTGCTCACTTGATCTTCTTTGTACCTTCCCATTAATGGCAGCCTAAACTCTTTTGCCACTAAGATTAACAAACAAGATGTTACTCACTAGTGTGATAGTTTGCAGAGTCTTGAAAGCAGAGTATTCTGGTCAGATGTAAGAGCTCGAGCAGCATGTGCTCTCCTTGCCATGCAGCATAGAGGGAGAGTTGGGAGCTATCTTGGTGAGCCTGGCATACATAGATGCCTGCAAAATTTAATTCACAATCCTTTTAAACCTTCTCAAACCACCCTTACAACAGAAAAATCAAGACTGCCCTTTATAGCAATTTCTAGAAAACACTCTCTGTTAATGTGAAACATAAGCTGGCAACCAGACAGGCCAAGGGTTTTATTTACAGCAGCAGTTCCTGAAAAATTGTTCTCTCCAGCAGTCTCAGACTTCCCACTCACAGCCCACTCAATCCCCAGCATGCACATCAGCAACCTTTATGAACACAAAACAAAACAGAATAAACCAGGATTTTGTCAGAATAAATACTGTCTTGCCACAACTGTGTACCCAGTCACTCTGTACTCCTCTAGCATGTAACAAGCAAATGCATCCCATAAAAAAGAGCAAAACTACTTTTTGCCAGCAAAATGAAGGTATATTGCTTTGCTGATGGCTTGCAGGCTGCAAGTGCAGTAGAGTGTATAAGGTTCACACACGCTACAGACATCAAGCTGCATTTCCTGACAAGCATCAGGCAGTACCAGGCAGCCCTTACATTGCCCATTTTAAATTTTTGCTGTTTAGCTGTAGCCCCTTTCTCCTCAAGGTATCACTAAGACACCAGCCTCAAAAGGCACTGCTCTCTCCTCTTTCTAGGAAAATACTACTGCTTTAACTCTGTCTGTGGGGAAGGGGTTTTGTGTCTCATTTCCACCACAGGGGTAGCTGGATGGACAGTGAACAGAATCAAGACAGATTTGCAAAATGCACCATTCCAGAGGGAACCGTAGTCTCCTGTCCAGAGAATCTGATTCAAAATTTGGTTTTCTCTTGAGATATTTATACCGGAATACAGTAAGCTTCTTCAGGAAGCACTAGTCTTGAGCCACCTGGCTTTTGAGAAAAACTAAGTTTTAAAGTTCCATCTCATCCTCCCATCTAAAGATCACAGTGGCATGTAATCAGTCACCTAATTCTAATTATCTACTGCTAACACCTAATTATCTAATTATCTATTATAAAATGGGTAGTTTCTTTCATCCAACTATCTCCAACTTGAGGGGCTGGAAACTTTTTTGTATTTTTTGAGTTGTTTTCATCCTTCTCTCATTCTTATTGAGGATATTACTCATACCTACTCTTCAGAGTTCTCAAGCAGTGTAGATTTTTTAAACTTGAGGCTTTTTTACCCTCCACAGTATATTCTGATAATGAACTACCACAAAACGTGAGCCAACTGTGCCCTGGCAGCCAGGAGGGCCCCATGTCCTGGGGGATATCAGGCCCAGCANTGCCCTGGCAGCCAGGAGGGCCCCATGTCCTGGGGGATATCAGGCCCACCATCACAGCCGTGCCAGGGAGGGGATTGTCCCACTCTGCTCTGAGCTGGGGCAGCCTCACCTCGAGTGCTGGGGGCAGCTCTGGATAGCACAATCCAAGTAAGACACAAAGGTAGAGCCCACAAAGAAGGGCCATGAGGATGGTGAAGAGTTTGCAGGGAAAGCCTTATGAGGAATGGCTGACTGCACTTGGTCTGCTCAGCCTGGAGGAGACTGAGGGGAGAACTCACTGCAGGTTCAACTTCCTCGTGAGACCCAGAGGCTGGCTGGGCACTGGAAGAGGCTCCCCAGGGAAGTGCTCATAGCACCAAACCTGACAGAGCTCAAGAAGCGTTTGGACAATGCTCAGGCGCATGGTGTGACTCTTGGGGTGTCTTGCACAGTGCCAGGAGCTGGACTCAATTATCCTTGAGGGTCCCTTCAAACCTACATTTTCTATTATTCTGTCAGTCTATGAAAACTGTCTTCCTGCAGTTTCCTGCCCTCAGAACACAGAAATACTGGTTTCTTACAGCAGCTGATCATAGCTGCTGCTTTTCAGTATCTTGACATAAAATACTGGGACCACTGCACACTGCAGTCTACAAAATGCAAACATTGGCTCTTAGTGCCAGAACTATAGCCTTAGCAGAGAAACCAAATCATCCAGAAAAACATGAGCAAAGAAGTGGTTTACAAAAATAAAAGCTTTTCTCAGACAACTCCTATTTAGAAAGTCTAGATAACACCTCCCTACTCTTCTGATACCAGGGTGTGAGTATCAGGCATCTGCTCTACACTTCTATCAGATACAATAAATAATATACAGCTAATGCAGAATATCATTCTGTTCATTCTGTTCCTAGTTACTTAGGTCTGCACTACATGCATTACCTTATCTCTAGCTGAATGCAAAACATCTGCCTAAACCCATCACTGAAGACTGAATTAAATTTCACTGGCAGTAATATTATTATATATGCAATATGTATACCTAGTGCTGTCTTTTCTATTTTCTATCTTAAGCATCTTGGAAATGTAAAAGTAATTCAATTTGTTGCCTACTCAAATACTTTCTACCAAATGATCTAATGGGTCAAACCATGTGAAAAATGGTAATGTCTCTCTTTTGACAGTCCTCTGACAGAAACCAGGAAACAAAAATACATCCCACACAACAAAACCAAGGCATTGTTTCTCAAATAGCATGTCACATTAGCAGAAATTTTACTTTGACATCCTCCTGAATTCTCAATTCCTTATAGTATAATTATACATTCAGCGAAAGTGATACACTTCCATTATTTTTGAGAAAGTATCTTGCACAAGCACAGTATAATTAAAAGTAGTGCAGCATTTAACACAAATGAAACCAGAAAGGATCACACTCAAACAATAAGTCACAAGAGAAAACTGCCAGACCACTGGTGGCTGTGAGAGTCTTTCAAAGTGGTCATTAAATAGAGATGAAAGGTGAATCAAGCAGATGAAAAATACCTATATAACTTAATTTACTTAACTTTCAATAAAACTTCAACAATATACCTCATGCCTTGGGGAGAAAGCATTAATTCTCACAATAGCATTATGCAATGGCAACTGTGGACCTTCCTGACACATGAGCAGTGGACCTTCCTGACAATGGCTCTGGCATAAGTCATAGGGCCTGTGCTGGTTTTGGGCCAGGTAGAGTTTATTTTCCTCACAGTGGCTCCCAAGGCGCTGTCTTCTGGATCTGCGCTGAACATGGGGCTGATAATATAGAGACAGTTTTGTTACTGGGAAGTACTGAACAACAGGTCCTGAGTGAAAGCTGAACTCTAGATGAACCTTGCAACCGAATGTTATATGATATTAGTATCCGCTCATTAGCAAAATATGCATGATCATTAGCATTATGATATTCATATCCCCTCATTAGCAGAACATGTAGTGTGATAAGAATGAATTTATCTTTCTGTGTTTAGAGGCCAGACAAGGCCATGAAATCAGACATCTGGCCTCGTTTGGAGGTATATGGTCAAAGCCAATTCCCCTGGCTCCTCCTTGAGCCCTGGCCAGGCTTTGGGTAGAACCCAAGAGGAGGATGAAAACAGATGTTTCTGCACTAGAAGGTATGCAAGCTTGTTTATTCCACAATATAAAAGCTGGTCCCTCTCACAGCAAAGATGGAAACCTTGCTTATGAGTGGACACACCATGTAGGATTTCCCAGTCACCAGGAATGGGTCTCCAGTCCTTCACTGTGACCAGGGCTCCCCAGCTGATATGTGGATCTGAATGTTGGTAAAGTACTAGGATAACCACTGATGTATCTTTCTTAATGACTATAGGCAATCTTTTGTACTAATAATTAAGTGCATTGCTTAGCTTATCTTTTTGTAATTCCTTGCTGTGTAAAATTTACTACAGTAAATTACACTTCTTCCTTAAAGTTGGTGTATGTGTCTGTTGCACTGATCCTGCCCACTGACAAAATGTATTGCTGAGCAGGGCTTACACAGAGCCAAGGCCTTCTCTGCTGTTTGTACTTCCAGGCTGGTGAGGAAGCTGGGGGTGCATGAGAGGATGGGAGGAGGCACAGCTGGGACAGGTGACATCATGCTCAGTACAAAAAGTTGAGGGGAAAGAAAGAGAAAGGGGGGAACACTTGGAATCATGGCATCTGTCTATCCAAGTAAGCTCTACACATGATGGGGCCCTGCTCTCTGGCTGAACACATGCCTGCCTGTGGGAAGCAGTGAAATAATTCCTTGTTTTGCTTTCTTTGTGTGCAAGGCTTTTGTTTTCCCTATTAAACCACCTTTATCTCAACCCATGAATCTTCCGCCTTCTATACTTCTCATTCTCTCCCCAGTCCCACTGGTGGGGGGGAGTGAGCGAGTGGCTGTGTCAGGGTTGGCTGCTGACGGGTAAAATCATGACAAGGATCTGGGTCCAACTCTCCCAGCTCCCAGTTGGCTGTGAAGAGACTTACACCAGCCAGTACTGCAGACCTCTGTTCAACCCAGTACCAGAAACAATTTTCCTGGGATACCAGCCCTGGACAAGAAGTGCAAGACCACAGGAAACTCATTACACTTACAAACTGCAGTGTATAAATCTGACAATCCACAAAAAACCCAGAGGAATGTTAAGTTCTTCCACACAAAAGCCCTGATCCCTCTGTACAGCCAGGACGTTCCTACCTATTACCTCCCACCCCCTATTAAGGCTACCAAAAGCTGGCCTAATTATATGAAAATATTTGTGTGCTACTATCAAGGCAACCCTGTGTGTCCTGAAAGTCTTCCTACTGACTGGTGCAGTCAGTCCCCAGGCCTTGATAATGACATCTGTGGGGGTGAGGGCAAAGTTTCACTTCAGAAAAGACTCCAGTTCCTTCTTCCTCACTGGAGTCTCAAGAGCCACATGCAGATGCTCCTCCATCTTAGTGAGAAGTCTCTTCTGAAGAATTATGGGCACACTGGTCATGCTGATTTTTTTAAGAGCTACAGTCTCCAAAAAGTAAACAAACAAACAACATACAAACAAACCCCAGCTCAAGTGAGGAAAAAAAAAAAAAAAAGATTGGCAACTCCCTTGGAACAAATTAATGAAGATCACTGCCCAGTGGCCATTAGTTGTGGAATAAAAGGGCATTTGATTAAAAGGACAGACATAACCTAATATTACAAATTTACCCGAGCTATGCACAATGTAGTCAAGTAGTGAAATTCACAGGTGGAGATAGACAAGGAAAGAGACTGGGCAGCTGATGTCTACCTGTGCTCACTCTGATTTTCTGCTTTTTCATTGTACTGGGACAGTGGTAGTGCATCAACAGTAATGAAGTAAAACACAGAGCAATTAGCTTTGCTTTCAGCTTGCTGAAAGGCGTATTCCTCGTGCCCCATGTTGATCTCATAGCTGTGGACAGGGCACCAATATCAGGCCAGAGCCACAGGTGAACTGCTGCAATAAGGGAAACCAGTGCCATCCACTGAAGAAGAACTTCTCCTCCATAGGAGAAAAAAAAAAATTGATCCCAAAAGGGCCAGTCCTGAGACTTTAAACTACATTAAAATACATACATACATGATGGATTCATACCTCTTTGTTTCATAAAGCCTGTTGAAGTGGTTCCAGGCATTTGCCTCCCCCATCTTTACAGTATAATCTCATGTAAATACTCCTGCACTAGTTAAAAGGTGTGTAAACTAAGCTAATCAAACACAGCCAAACTGTTTAATCAGTATCCAGGAGGTCAGCAGAGGTGACACAGTTTTAGAGATGCCTGACTGGAAAGAGGTCACTTAGCTTTACCGAGCTAACTATCCAACAGGAAAGCACTGAATGTTAACATACACAAACACAAAACGCAATGGTTAAGCATGCATCTCTTTGATATATATGGATCTGAGCTGCTATTTTTCTTTGACTTCAGGCTAGACCAAAACAAATTTTGGCCATCTTTACGAGACTGTTCAAATGCATACAGCAAACACAGCATGTTAAAGCAGATGCAGCATATTGAAGAGAGCTCAATTTAAGTGCAGAATGTTACTTGTAAATAAGAGGACGGGTGAATAACCAACTTCCATATATATAAATTCCCTGCTACTGTATTTCAGTAATACTCTATTATACTGTGGAGCTGTTCCAAAAGATTACTTATTTGTGATGCACAGCATAATGTATTCTCTTGTGGTCAAAAACAAGCGGTAAATCCAAATTATAATTTTTTTTCCTCTGCCAGGCTACCATTTTTCTTCCATACATGTGCATGCCTTACTAAGAAAGGCTCCTGTACACTGCTCTACTGAAATCAGTCTTATTATTTCAGAATAGTTACTGAATCATAAGAAAAAAACTAACTGAAGGGTCAACTCTTCAGACTAAAAAAAAAAAAAAAACAAACAGGAAGAAAAAAATGCTTAGAATTTAATTATCCAGTAAAACTTGCTAGCATTAATTGACGAGTGCTTAACTCACCTGTCTGTTTCTGTATAGTACCATAATGTCTAATATGTTACAGGAATGAGCCCTTAGACTATTTACAGTGAGACAAAGGAGGAAAAAAAATCTACCTTCTGTGTGTTCATACATATTGCACATATAATTTTATGGCATTCTTCATTCACCCCCCCAATATGTAACTTCTGTTCTTCAAATCAAGACAAATTTGTGAAAACAGAATATCTGACCCAGTCTGCACAGCCAAAAAACCTTTGTCACCAATATTTCAATCAAATCACACTGCCTGTTCACCAAACACTTCACACTGTGCCTAATTTTTAGGCTGATGCCAAATACCAGGTCAGACAAAATGGGTAGAATACTACATTGCTTGTTTAATTCATAATAATCAAAAGAAACATTTTCCAGAGAAAAATTATGGGGTTCTTAGCTGTACACTGCTATGAAGCAAAGCTGTGTGCAGAAAATGTGATTTAACTGAAAGAGGTTGCGGACACAAGTTATTTGCATGAGAGTTTTTTGCATGTCTTGGCTTGGAGGCACTAATTTTAATCTTGTATAGAGAATCTACATTGAAATGCGACTTAAAATCTAGAAGATTTGGAAAATAACCATTGACAGTAAACAGTTAATAATAAATTGTTATAAATACAACACTTCTTTTTAACTTCCTTATTTCTACAATAGTTACAGTAACAGTACTATTGGAAATCAGAGATGGAAATGTTAAACTTGAGTGGTTTGAAATTAAGTCATCAGCACTCATCAAGTCTGGTAAAATTGCTAGGATACGCATATCTGGCAGAGAATATGCCAACCACTTTACGGAACAGTTTCAATTGCAATTTACTGGCTACACAATAAATGTTTGCCTCTGGGGTTTAAAAAAATTAACACTGGCACTGTAAGTGTTCAGCTTTTAAAAGCACACCCTTGTTTTTATAGTTACAGATCAGAACGTTAAAAATAAAAAGAAACTAGGCATCATTTTTCCCCCTAAAAAAGCTAAAAAAAGACAGTATGAAATCTAAATTTTTTAACAGGAAACACTCACTTTCCTCGTTAAATATGAAAAAAGGAAGACTCTATAAAAAGCTGTGAGTTACAACAAAATCTGAGCAAACATTTAATCTCAGAGTGTAGAGTGGCATGACCTGGTATGACTGCAGACTGCCATAGGGGACAATCCACATGATGGAAAACGAAACATTCCACTGCACTAGTTGTTGGGCATCTTCTGTACATAGCTGGCTCAACAAGGATCAAACTCTCACAGATTTAAAAAAAAAAAAAGTGCCAGCTTCTACATTTTGAGAATAGTTCATTAATTTTTTTCCATCCTGCAATATTTTGCAAATTCCAAGATATGACATTTGGAGTGTTACCAGCTAAAATATGTTGGCTCCTTATGGTGTGTTGCAGCAGATTTTGCAAACTATCACAGGGTGATGAGGGTTTTCTCTACAGCTTTGGGAGAACACTTGTAACATAAATACACCCTCTCCCCTCTGTACTTTGACTGCAAAGATACCAGGAGTATAGCAATTACAGTCTGCGACTTCAGGTTTGAGAGGAGACAAACAGAAAAGTTACACTGCAACACCAACTGCATACTAATATTTCCCTAATTTTGGGAAAAGATTAGTCCTCTCATTATAGTAACTTGGTAGGCACAAATGCATGGAAGTGCCTGTTGTAGCCCAGGTAAAGTGTAAATACCAGTGTGTGGTTCAACAAAATGGAGGAGGTGTCTCATGGCACCAGCGCTTCTCTGCACCACCATATCAGGTATCAGCACTGCAACAAGGACAAAGCAGAAGATATGCCAGTTGACAAGAGTTTTCATTTCACCACAGTGTTTTCCTCTTGATGCCAATGACGTCCCTCTGCACACCTGTTCTCATACCCCACTGGCTAAATGAGCATGTTTTGATGCCTAGCACTGACCTTCCCTATGACCGAAAGTTGTTCCCTGTCCCATCCATATCAGCCATAGAGCAAAGTCACTACCTTCCCTTTGCACAGTATTTTCTGTAAACAAAACCAAACCAAACCAAGATAAAACAAAAAAAAAAAAACCAAAAAAAAAAAAAACCACCAAAAAACAAAACAACCAAAAAAAACCACACCAAAAACAAACAAACAAACAAACAAAACCCCAAAACCAAAAAATTGCTATCCAGCCTGTAATGGCAGCATTTTCCTCACCTAGCACAGAGCAGAACCTTACATTTTACAGCTCACATCCGGTCGTCTCCAGCCCAGACCTCCAACCTATTGAGATGATATTGAAATTTGATTCTGTACTCCCATATCTTTTGTGTCTCTTTCTGGCCTCATGCTCTGCACAAGTGCAACACAGAGAAAAGTGTGTTATTTTTTACACTGTATCATTCAGGAAAATCCTGGATTGGGCAGATTCCAGCAGAACCACAAATCCCTCAC
>VWZN01009736.1:14754-29845 GCA_013396955.1 Regulus satrapa | reverse complement strand
GAGTAAGCCCCCCCCCCCTTGTCAACATATTTTTCTGCCCCAAAATATTGCAGAGAGCTTTTAAATGCTGATTAAAAAAAAAAAAAAATCCCAAACTTCTAAATATATTTTTTCTCCCTTTCATTGAAACTTTATACACAAATGCATTAAATTGTTGTAATATGATATACATAACTTATTAGGATAATATGTTACACAATATAATATTAAATGGGGTAATTTTTGAATCATTAAAAAGTAATGCAATTTTAACGTATTGTAAAATGAAAATTATGCAATTTTGAGAAATTAAGTTTACCACGGGTTTCAGTCTTGATGAGAGCTACTTTGTCACATGTTTTGTTTATGGATGAATTCAAGTTTCTTTACAGAGAAGTGCATTGGAATGTCCCTCTTCCCTCATGCATTCTTTACTTTAAAGCTGTTCCTCTGCTTCTTAAAGATAGTGTAGAACATTTCTGACAGCATTCCCTTCTGAGCACCTGCCTCCACAGAAGCTTGATCTCTCTCACTCTGGAACAACTGAAAGCCTGAATCTCCCCATAGTTGCCTGCTGAAGCAGGATGGTGGAAGAAGTTCGGCTTGATGAGCAAGAATGCTGCTATCTGAGAAGAAAATCTGAGAGAAACTGGGAGGGAAAACAGCTGGAGGGCACAATCAAGGTCCAGGTCCTGTACGGGTGACCCTAAAAATCAGGATGAAACTTTACCTGTATGAGCTACAAAGTCCTGCTCTTCCAGAGTCTAGTTTTGTAGATACAGAGCTCCTGCTTAGCACAAGTAGCAAAATCCAAGCCTTGCAAAAATGGGAGGCTAAATTGTGAGTTAACATAAGAAAGGGGACATCAGGGAAAATGAGCATTAAAATAATGCAAATATATGTTTGGATTACTATAGCATACACAGTATATCAGTATAGGAGAGGTCACTCCCAGAGCACTGTCTGGGTTTCTGAAAAATATAAAATTGCTTTATTTTTCTTTGTTCAGCTTCTCATGGTTTTGAACTCTTAATTCTATCTATAGAAGTGCCTTATTAGACAAAAATTAGAAATTCTAGTCAGTGCAAGTGACAGTGAGTCATTCAGGAGAAACAATACACTTCTTGTTTTGAAGAGAGGAAAATATTAAGCTCAACAAAACAGTGATGACATAGGAGAGACATGGGAGCAATCCTGAGAGAAAGGAGTTGTTGCAAACTTGAATGCTCTGGAAAATTTATAATTGTAAGCCATTTTGCTAAAAATCTACAGTATTTCATCAACTTTGCTATTGTCACATGGTTTATTTACGAATACAGTGAAAGTCAGCTGCTTTGTCACAAAACCCAAATAGGAAGAAGCAGCTGTTCCCACTTTTTTCACTTACTGTACTGCCAGCTGTTTGATGNACTGATGAATACCTGCACCTTGGAAAATAAATGCAGATAATATATCAAAAGCTACAAGGACCATTCTTTCCTTTACACATTCTGAATTTTGTATACCAAACAAAGCTTACAAATAGTGAATGATGAGCAGGAGATATGTAGTTATTTCACAATTCTTGAAATCATGAGACCTAAACCATGAGAGTTTGCTTGTGCTAGTTGGTGTCATCAGCAGTGAACCAGGCTCATTTTCACTCATAACAGACTTAGAGAGCTGTCTGGATAATTTCTGGACAAGAAACTGTAAAAATTCATGTGTATCCTAAATAATTTTAAAAACAAGGAACTAAGTAAAATTATTCTTAAAATGGAAATTTTAAAGTTTTTACGGACTAAAAAGTGCTATGGTACCCTTTGGGTCATGGCTGTTCTTTGTGTGGGAAAAGATTAAATGGTGCTGAAGCTTATAGAACTGCTACTTACTCCAAAAGTAGAAAAGAAATTTTCCATGCATGGAGACATCATGACATCATGGATAATGAAAAGTTGACTTCTTTTGTCAGTGCTGTCAAAGCAAAAATGATGAAAGAGAAATGAGTTTTTCAAGAGAAGCAATAAGGACCTCCACAAAAGTACATGATTCAGAAGATGAAGTTATGTGGCTGGATGGTGTGGTTCAGACTTTACAGGATTGGTATTGAGAACAGGATTCAGGTTGGTGATGATGTTTGGTACAGAGGCAAACTTCATTTCAAATGGCAGAAAAACTACAATTCGATATACCAACTTCTCAAAGTTCTGTGAATAGAGATATCAGGGCCTTCTTCCCAGAGCTAACCCTGTCCCACTGGCATCACTTCCAGGGGTCGGCCTTCTGAAAAAAGAGCTGCATGATTCTGGCCCGAATATCATGGAGGCCCTGTTAGCCCCTTGCTCTCACTGGTCTCAGTTCCTCTGCTGTCACAAGCATCAACTTGTCCCCTCCAGTGTGCAATCACCTGTAAATATGACAGGCATGCACCTTGTCACCTACCCAGATCATTGATAAGAGGCTGTTGTGGGAGCTCTCTTGTTTCCAGTCAACAAGCAAAGAATTATCCATCAATCACCCCTTTTTGAGTAAAATTATACAAACATTTTTCATTCTTCTGATGGTACACCCATCCAGACTATAACAGCCAACACAGAAGAATGCTGTGGGAGATGGTGACAAAAACCATGTCTGGTTTTGTAGGACATCCACACTTCTCCACTTAGCCACAAATACATCTGTGCTACCACAGAAGGCAATTGTCTGGGACTGACATGGTTCACTTCACCTATGATCAGTCTATGCTGGCTAGTTTGTGCACCCTGAGTCGTGTTCCAAAAGGATTTATTCCATGCTTTTCCTCAGCACTAAATTTTCTGGCAGGTGTCTAGTTCCTCAGACATTGCCCTTTTGAAGGTAGGTGCATTAGCTGTATTTTGGGTTCTTTCCCTGGTAAGCACAACATTTCAATGGTGCTAGAGAGCAACCTCGTATGGACACCAGCCACCTCCCTCGGCCTTCGCTCCTTGTGCAGCCTGTGGGCTTGGATCCTGAAAAGACCTTGCTCTTTTCTGCAGAGGGATGAAGTGTGCAGTGATGCCTCTCAGCAGGGCGGGTAAACTTGGGCATGCTGCCTCTGTGGTGCTGATATCTGCTGCCGATTCCAGATTTTTTCCAGCAAATTTGGATATTGCTGTTCTGGACACATAAGTCCAGAATAGAAATAAGAACAGTAAGAACTGTATTGCTTGGACACCTAAGTGCTATGAATGAATTTTCCTGGTTTCTTCTTTACTATACAAGGGGCTGTCAACCTGTGGAAAAAATGCTTTATGAGCTTCTGCACTGCTGTTGTGCTTTTGGTAGGATCAAAATACAGAAAATGGTGACCTCTCTGCAGAGTTGTGATCAAGTTTTTTGCTTAAGAGACCAAATTATGGTGATATTCTTTATTATCCTAATGGCTTTCAGGTTCTTCTGGATTTCAAAGAATTAATAATGACATCACTTTCACTTCCAGTTTAATATTATTTGCCATTATGCTATTTGCCACTGGTGTTCAGAAGCATGTAAAACAAATAATTTGATCACATCAAATTTTTCTATTGCTTTCTGATTGGAAATAAAGAATATTTACTTTCTGCTTGACTACTTTACTTTTCTTGATTACTTTGTCTTAATTTACATATATTTTGTGATCATGGTTTCTTTTAATGTTTTCGCTATTCCATTGCTTATATTAAATTAAAATAGGAATCAGACGCATACATATCCTCTTTAGTTTATTAAAATGGTCCAGTTATTAAACAAAATGAATTTATGTCATGTTTGCATTTACTTACTTGGGATATTTGGCTCACCAAAACCAGCCTAAAACAAATTATAAAATCAATGTAATTTCACAATGAATAATTCTGACTTAATTTGCTAATTAAAGCACATCTACTGAAGAAAAGGAGCTACATCATGTGACTGGTTAACACCATTCAAGCGTTACCATTTAATATTCTGATCAAGCAGACCACAAATGTGTGATAGACAAATAATTTTCTTGATAACTATTTGATGAATAGTTTTAAATTACTGATATCTTCAGAGATAACTGCAGTAAAAAAAAAAATGTAGACCAACCTGACCTGGAAAATTATTCCTTACAATTTATTTCTTCACGTCTAATTAAAAACAATAAAATCTGCTTCATGAATATTTAATCTCAGCAAAAGTCATACCAGTTCCATTAGTGTTTTTTGGAAAGGTTTATGTCAAGAAAGCATATGATCTCCTATTTCTCTCTTTTATTTCCCTTTAAATGCATAAATATTTTAGAGCAAATTAGACTATTCTTTTCCTGACAATAAATTTGGCCTATGTGTTAATTTCTTTAGAAATAGCAGTGTTCCAGGAGGATACAAAAACATGAGTGCAGATATTTTTACTCTTTATATGGAAGGGAAGAGAGAAAAGATTTTTAAAAGGAAGGCCAGGAACACTGATGTGAGGATGTCATTATAAGAGTGTTTCAGATGGTGGCAAATAATATATTTTACATATCATTACACCTGGTACATGTCTGAGCTAAAAAATAGTGTACAATCTTGGTCATTCTCCAGGAAGCGAGTATCATAAAATTATAGAATTGTAATGGGCAAGAAGGGATCTTATGAATCATCTAATTTCAGCCTGCCTGCCATCGGCAGAGACACCTTTCACTAGACCAGGTTGCTCTAAGTCCCAGCCAATGTGGCCTTGAACACTTTCAGGGATGGGGCATCCACAGCTTCTCTGGGAACCTGTGCCAGTGTTTCATCATCCTCATAGTGAAATTTCTTTTCTTAGTATTTAAAAATCTACACCTACTCCCTTTCAATTTAAAACCATTGTCTCTTGCCCTGTCGCTATCTGCCCATATAAAAAGTTTCTCTCCCTCCTTTTTTGCAAACTGGAAGGCCACAATTAGGTTTCCCTGGAACCTTCTCCAGGCTGAACAACTCCAACTCTCTCAGCCTGTCTTCACAGAAGAAGTGCTCCAGCCCTCTGAGTTCTCTGTAGCCTCTTCTCAACCTTATCTTTTTTGTGTTGAGGATAACACAAGAAAGGATATACTTATGTTGGGCTTTTGCTGCTTTTGACACATTTATAGTATTTTGCAGTGCTTCCTGTATTGCTTACTTAACTTAATTCAGTAGTTTACTTGAAACTTAGTATTTCTACACGTTTTCTTGCTGCAGAACTTAAAAAAAAAAAAAAAAAATTGAAACATTACTGTCTGGACGGTTATTTGTAGATGAACCTACTGCAAATTGTAGCAAGGCTCAATTTAGCATAATAACTTGACAGACTAAGTGATATTCACTCGATTTTGACTGTGCTTTTCATCAATGAAATGAAATATCAGGCAGAATAAAGATGCTTATAAAGAAGATCAGACAAAAAGTTTGTAAAGTTTATAAAGCAAAAATTGGAAGGTTTTTCTCTGTACACCGAAAGCTGTATTTGTTTTTCTTTCATTAAGTTCATCTCTTGATGGACCAAAAAAAAAGAGCTTCAAACTCATTGCATGGCACATTTGCTACATACCTTACTTCTCTCTAAACCAGACAGCACCAAACCAGAAATTTCTTGACCGTTGTAGTGCCGAATAAATTCCATTTATATTTGCCTTCAAATTTATTAGAAATTATTATATCAGCAGCATAAAAAATGGCACTTTCTAGCAGTTTCCAGGACCTTGGAATTAATATAAAAGATATTGTGCTAGATAATATTCTAAATGATGAAGAGATTGAGATCTTCCCTGTGGAAATAGACTTGAGCATACTGATGGATAAAAACTTGGATGTGGTTTGGCCATATATACTCAGCCCAGAAAGCCAGATGTGTCCTGGGCTGCATCCAGAGCCCCGTGGGCAGCAGGGGAGGGAGGGGATTCTGCCCCTCTGCTCTGGTGAGAGCCCACCTGGAACCCTGCACCCAGCTCTGGGATCCAGCACAGGAAGGACATGGAGCTGCTGGAGCGAGTCCAGAGGAAGGTCCCAAAAATGGTCACAAATCTGTAGCACTCTTTATTCTCTTAAAAAGAAAGGCTAAAAAAGCTGGGGTTGTTCTCCCTGGGAGAAGAGAAGACTCTAGGGAGATCTTGTTGCAGCCTTTTAATATATAATATGTGTATTTGGTTTATAAGAAAAACAAACTTTTTACTAAGACTTGCATTGACTGGACAAAGGGCAACCGCTTTAAACAGAAATAATATACCTTAGATTGGGCATAAGGAAGAAGTTTTTATGATAGGGGTGGTGAGATGCAGGATCACCCCAGAGAAGTGGATGCTCCACCTATGGGACTGTTCAAGATCATGTGGGATGTGGCTTTGAGCAGCCAGATCTAGTTAGTGATACCACAATACCTTGAAGGTGTCTTCCAATCCAAATCATTGTATGATTCACTTTTTTTGATTATTTTGCTGAAGTAACCTCTCAGTGCTCATTAAACTTTATACTTATTGTGTTTTATTTCCATTTTTCAATTTGGTGCATATCATGAGCATCTTAATTATATAAAAACCCAAAAAACCCAAAAAAAAACAAAAAACCCCCCATAATTTTTTTTTTGTTTCTGCATGTGCTTTTTTTTTTTTTTTTTTTTTTTTTTTTCCTCTGCTATCAAGCATTCATGCTTACGACAAAAATACAAATTATTTTTTCATGAATCCCTGGAAAATGTACTCAAATAATAAGACTATATATTATATTCTATATATGGGCAAAATATAGAATCTCCAAAATGAATTTGGGAGGATCCAATCCTCAAATTTTTTCAGTCTTCTGGGCTTTATCTATAACCTAATAAAAGACATGCATTTAAGTACCCTAGAAAAAAGCATCATGTGAGTTTTTTGGCACTGAATGGATGCTACCCAGCATACATCAGTACATTTTCTAATGTGGCTTGTGATAAGTGAGAACTACTCAGCCTCAGCCCCTATGCTAGTACTAATTATATCACGAAGTCCAAATGCTGAGATAATTTGTGAATACATTTAAGTTCAATATATCTTATATTTTCTCTCCTTAATTTTGCACTTCTCTGAATAATCACAAAATGCTGATTCATATATTTAAGCTGGAGATCTCTTACAATTCCTAAAAAATTTAGGTTCCCAGAGCTACCGGGTTTTGGAGAACCCCTTTTATTATTGTGAAAGTCTCTTTTTTACCTTCACAAAACTTGATCTGTTTCTTCACATAGCTTTAGGTGCATTTTTGAATACAGACAGGATTTTATGAAATACTGAAGAAAACATTAAGAGCTTGAAATTATTCCATGTTTTCACTGTACAATTCCCAAATTGTAATGTAAGGGAGAAAGACATTTCATGCCTTCTGTTCTCTGAGTGAAGCAAAGACAGAACTCAAGGATGTGAAGGTGCAGGCAAAGTACACCCAACACAATATAAAGCCACAGAGTTTTGTCCAAGTCTGAAGAAACTGATTCAATTTTCCATGCTATGTTCTGAATCTGAGCCTCCATGATGAAGTAAGAAAGGGTGGAATGTTGGAGGAGGTGAAGAAAAGCTAAAACCTAATGATGAGACATCAGGGAAACTCTGATCTCTTGTTCTGATGGGATGGTAAAAAAGTCCTAAGAAAGAACAGTGAAAAAAGGATGCAGCAGACTCATAAGAGAAGGCTCTGTGCAGAGTAAATATGCTTTGGAGTGTCCTAAAAGTAATATGCTGTCCCAAAAGTGTTTTCTTAGAGGCTATTTAAGAAAAAAAATCTCATGCTTTCTGCACAAGAGATGCTTAATGGCACTGAAAATGTTCAGACAATTAAGAACTCACCAGGAAGGCTGGTGTTTTTCCTAATATTCCTTGTAATATCACAAATTATTGAATTTTGTTCACATTCAGAAGTGAAGGTCTCATTTGCAGCTAAAGACATTCTAATGACATCCTAATAGGACTCTCTCCTCTTTACACAATGGACTATCTTCTCTCAGTTTGGTGTAAATCTGAAGTAGTTTCATCAAATTAATGTGTTGAGGTTTTTTCTATAGTCGCAAAAACTAATTAATAGAATCCTGTTAGGGAGAAATCCAGAGGACAGATCTGCTAATAATCATGTAGTTACTCCACATACAATGTATATTTTTCAAGAAAACTGATTCTGATTTTCCCTCTGACAATAAAGGAAGAAAATTTATCCCTATCTTCCAGTTATTCATATTCTCTAGTTGTGATGTAAGTACAATGACCTTTCCATAATTTTTTTCTAGCTTGAAATAAATAAGCATAAAAAATTCTTTAAATAAATAAGCACAAGGTTATTACTGTGAAGGTGTATTCTTCTACCTTTAAACCCCACCTGTATACGTCCTTCCTTTTTTCTTTCTAGAACCCTGCATGGTTATAGTGCCTTGTTGCCACAGAGGGTTTTTTGACAGCAGTATGCACAGATCTATCGGGGCTGATGAAACCAGGATGTTTTCAGAACAAATGTTTGGACTGAAGCTGTAATTTTGATTGACCTGCTCCAAAAGCAGTTTTCAAAGTATGCCACCACCAGTCTAGTTCAGAATAACCCTTTAGCACTGGGAAGAAGACTGATTCTTTTTCTGAATTCTGCAGATTTGATCTGACAAATGGCAAAATGGTATTTCACCATTAAAGGGAAAATTCTTACAGCTCCTGGCTGTTTTGCTGTTTTGTGAGTTTGGAACTGGTTTTCTGTAACTTTGTGGGCCTTAGATTGATGAATCTTTCAAATGACTTATTAAGTGCTTGCCAAAGCTGACAATAAGAACTTCTTAGGAGAAACTTTGCTTTTTTTGAACATGCTTGATAAAACTTCTTAGTGTTCTTCAGACTGATGGTGCAACAGTGAAAAGAAAAAAAACCAGGAAAATGTGAAAGGCAAAATAATGGTTATATATTAAATTCCAAGATTTTATTTCTTACTATGTTAAAACAAGATTACTGGTCAGCCTGCATAATGACTGAAATGTTTAAAGTTTAGATCTTGCCTTCATTTGTTCCATTTTTGATTTAATATTAAGAGCATATTTTCATATTCTGATAGCTAAGACAGTTTCTTCCTGACAAAACTGAGCCTGATTTTACTCATCAGTTTCTGATTTTCACATTAATTCAGATTTTAATTTCAAATATGTAGAGAAATAACTTTTATTATCAAAGGCCGGAAGGTGACATCTCTGTATGAGTCTAGCAAATAAAATTTACATTCAACCAAATCAGAGCAGGAAGGAAAAAGAAACAGAGAGATCTGGGTATATTGAAAGAAAATGAAGCCTTTTATACTAATTTTTTACTTTTGTTTTATTTAAATCAGCAAATAATCTGAGATATCGTGGCTCAGCTAAACTGTGGTACTTGAACACAGAATAATTCTTAAGGCACTCGACAAAACTGATCCATGTAAGGCAAATAAAACATCATCATCATTGTCATCACTGCCAGCATCTCTATATGCTACAGTTATGCTACCAATCAATTTTGTGTTACAAGGTAAGATGAAGTGTTAAAGCAAAATTTTACATAATATTATGTAGCCTTGTAAAGACTACCTTAAAGAGTAAATGGACAACTTTCCAGGCCCACCATGTGTAGTGATATCAAACCCATTTATCATCATGCAAAATCTGGAGTGCTTCATACATGAAACTAGTGCCTAGAGAGGCTGACCTAGAACAGAGACTAGACAGAGTTAAAAGAATAAAATAGGTATTTATTGAAAGGCTTTTAAAAAGGAAAAACCTTAGACAGTACAAGATCCTGGCCAGGGGGACATGCAGGATGGATCCTAGATGGATTGCAGTAACAAGATTTTATACCTTTATAAGTTTTGGTCCATTTACATATTGGGGTTAATTTTCCAATTACAGCTTCAGGTTATGATTTCCCATCCTCCCAGTTTGAATTTTTTCACGTTGCCACTGTTTATGCTTCTTGGGCCTCAGGCCATAATGGTAGTCCTTGGTTCTCAAGCTAGATTTGTTTGTCTAACTACCCTGTGAAGAGAGCTTGCTAAAACTTAATATGAAGTTCAAAGTCCCACATCAAGGCAGCAGAGAATCTGAGTAATATGAAAGCTAAAACTTAGGGCATCAGAAAAAAAAAAAAAAAATCACCTGTTCTGGTTTTGTTTGTTTGACTGTTGGTTTGTTTTCTGTCTCAGAAATTAATTTGCTTTTAAGTGAAGTAAATGATTGTATTGATTGCAACAGTGAGGAGTGTATTTAATACTTGCATGATAGCCTCAATATAGGAGATAATTGGCATTATAATTTACAATACTAAATAGCTACATTTAATTCCACTGTTTTAAACACCAATACGAGGAGCACAACAAAATAAAAGTTATTGTGGCGAAGAATGAGCAAAGGAATTATCTTCCTCTTCTCAAGCATGTATAAATCAAATATTTCAAATAGATATTGCTTATAATATGCATAATCAGTGTAATTAATGTTATAATTGATTTAAGTTCTCTGCTATGCCTTGTGGTTCATGGCATTATTATAGCTGATAATGTTCATTTAAGTGTTGTGCTCTGAACAAAAAAATTTTCTTTATCTTGCTTTTCCTATAATGTCATTATATAATGCTACTTGTCTTATTCCTCAGAAGAATAGAAAATGAAATTTTATTCTGTGGTCTGATGCATGAAATATATTCCTGTACTTTTATTGACTGAGCTCTTTCCTCACTTCCTACCAGTAGGATTGGAGGAAGAATCAGAACTGTAAAAGTACAAAAAAGTCTAGCTGAGGTAAAGACAGCTTAATAGAGAAAAACTACATGCGCATGCAAAGCAAACTAACAAAAACAGTCACTACTTCCCCTTGGCAGGAAGCTGTTTCTCTCCCAGTCCCCATCTTGCTCTCCATCCTCTTGAAGGGGAAAGAGAGGTTACCATTGAAGACTGCAGTAAAAAAGTTGTTGAGTGCCTCAGCCTTCTTCTCATTTCTTGTTATCAGTGTGCAAGTCTATCAAGGGACACAACTCCTTTGGCCTACCTTTTCTGGCTGACATACCTTCCTGTTATTCTTTGTGTCCCTTGTCAGGTGCAGTTCCAGCTTTGCCTTGGCCTTCCTCACCCCTTTGAGGGCTTTGTCTCCATGCCCTTCCCAGGTTGCACGTCCTTGTTTCCACTGTTTCTGCATTTGATTCTTTCTTTTTTAGTTTAACCAGCAGTTCCTGCTCAGCCTCTTGCCTTCCTTGTCTGATTTTTTGCTTCTAGGGATGGCAAGCTCTTCCTTTCTTGTGGAGATTTTCCAGCCCTCCTCTACTGTCCCTGAGGAGGCTTTCAGGGGATTTTATGGACTATCTCACTGAAGAGCTGGAAATTTACACTCCTAGATCTCAGGGACTTAGCTTTATCTCTCTCTTACCCATATCCCTGTGGACTGTGAACTTCCAATGCGTGGCCACTGCTTCTCAGGCTGTCTCCCATCTTGACATCTTCAATTAACTCACATTGGGGGCAGTATTGAATCTCCACTGTTAAGGTTCTGTATTGCTTGGGTCAGGAAGTTTTACCCATGCATTCCAGGAGTCACTTGGAGAGAGAGAGCTCACCATGTTACTTTCCTAGAAGATGTGGATGTGGTTCCAGAAGGACAGGAGCCTGCAAATGCAATGCCTCCTGTAGCTGAATCAAGAAGGTTCTGTCAATAGGCTCCACTTGCTCAGGGGGATGGCAGTAGACATTGACAATAAGGTTAATTTTTTTGCTGTGGTCTCTGATTTTTACCCACCAGACTACTAGGTGCTATGAGAGAATGTATTTATGCATGTGAAAATGCACAGTTTAAAACCTTTTTTTTTGGTAGTTTTCTCAGCAATTGATGGGTGTAGATAAGAGCAGTTTTAAAGGTACAGATAAGAGTATTTTAAAAGAGTTGGGAAAGTGGTGCTATTCTAGAAAAAAAAAATCGATTACTCCTATTTGCTTGTGAGTGACTTGGAACTATAAAAGCAGGACAAGAGGGAATGCTAGGAAGATCTGTGGAGTTCTTTTTTTTTTTTTCCCTTCTGTAGTGAAAGATGCTTTTTATGTTGATGCTAAGAGTATCTTCTGAAGCAAAGGTTTTTGTAAAGAATCTAAATTAATTTTTATGCATTTGTTAAGTATTGGGGAATATGTATAGAAAGTGTTAGATCTTATTTTGATATTCTGTAATTTCACAATCTTTTTTTCCCTTTTGTGATAAAGTCATTTAAGTAATTCAGTCTAGCAACTAGACTAATGATAATGTCCTATGTTCTGTCCTCCCCTCACTTCCACAAATTTAGCCATTGAAAAATCCTGAAGCAAGTGCATCCAAAATACAGTTCTGATGCCGATTCTTTATTTCCCTTAGACAAATCTTATAACCACCTACATTTTCTTTAAAGTAAGCCTACAATCTTTTAAGAAGAAGCTCCATGGTGGTGTTTGGGCATTTTAAGAAACATTTAATGGCTGAAGTCTGAGTCTTTACAAATGGGAAAATATTGCACAGCAAGATGAAAAAGTTTGCCCAGGATCATCCCACAGACTAGTAATAGGTACAGTCAGGACCTATAGAGTCCAAACCCAGTAACACATGAGTAATTTAGCAATCTTTAAAACACCAGTTGTTTTGGAATATCCTTGGAATTAGAAAGCATCACAGAATAGCATTACAGTACAAGAGACATAGGAAAATCAAATCCATTGATTGCTCTGACTTAGAAATGTTATTGCAACTCACACAAGTTTTAAGAAGAAGGAGTTATGAGTGAATATGATTACATAAATAGTAGGTTGAAACTTAAGAATTTTTGATGTGTTTCATTCCCTTAATATTCCCTAAATATTTCATTCCCTTTCATTTCCTTATATGTCAACTAATCACAATTACCTACTAAAAATGGGTATGCTGAGAAGTAGGTTTCCCTGATGTCTTGTCTATATATTTTAGCTAGAATAAGGAAATCAGGGACAAAAGAAGCATGCTGAAGTTGTTTTTTTTTCTAAGGTGGTGGCTTATAATGAGGCAAATTCATGACATTATACGAACTCTTTTTTATCTTCTAATAGCTACAGTCTCACAGCCATTTGTGTTTATACAAAAAGCAAAAACTTCCATCTCGAGAGAAGCACATGACCTGATATAAAACTTTCAAGCTAGACAGCTTAGTCTGACTCTCTAATCTGATACTTTCTGTCTCTTCAGCTGGCACATGTGTAATATATGTGCTTTTTAAATTTTTTTTTTTTTAGTTATTAATTTGTCAAATTTTTACTTCCTTATTCAAATATACCCATGTAGAAAGGGATGAACTTCCTTGTTTTCTTGTGAATTAAAAGTTGCTGTGATCTGTTGAAGGCTTCAGTGTGAACATGCTTATTTCTACATGGATCATGGTGCAACTAGTTGGGATGCCAGTGGCATTGAAAGCAGCACTATGTAATAAATGCTTGGGCATCCACATTGCCCTGAGCATCCCATAGAGCAGCTGGACTCTGATCTAGAAGTGCAAAAGATGGATCTTTCCCTTCGTGTAACTTGGACTGTCAACCTAATCAAATTGCAATCTTAACTTTTGAATGATGGTTGCAAGCTTTTAAATTAAGTTGTATCATTAACTTTTTGAAAATAGTAGATCTTAACTAAGAAAAATAAAAAGTTATAAGATTTTAGCCCATTCATTTTATATTAGCATAATATTTGCTTAGGGGCTCTATAAAAACCATTAAATCATAAATGAAGCAACAGCAATCTAAAGGAATGATACACACCTGTTAGATACACACAGTTAAAAATGATCAGTTTAACAGATTTAACAGCATAGTACATTAAACTACTCTTCTTCCACCCCATAAGCCTATGGACAACATATCAAGCAGACCTTTAAATAAAAAATGAATGTACGTTTTCTGAAAGCTTAAAGTATATGCATGAATTGGTGTGTGGTGAAATAAAAATTCTGGTTTTCACTGTGCCTCTAATTTTAGCCATGATTTTTTCTGAGATTCAGCTCTCCATTTTGTCTATGTGTCACAAGCTATATTGATAGCTTTCACTTGCCAGCCTCCAGATATGAGTATAGCACATGCTAAGTGTGTTTTGTGAAAACTTATTTTGCATGTTTCCATGGGTCTTAATACTCTATTTTTCCTCTCTTTAATAATTTGATAGAGTCCAGGATAAGTTTTATTATAAAACCTGAACCTAGCTCTAAAATTTCTGCATCATCCTTACATAGNAAGCCTGAACCTAGCTCTAAAATTTCTGCATCATCCTGACAGAGAAAATGTTTTAAGTGTCTTAATGGATCATAATTACTTCCTTCCTTTAAAATCTGTGATCTCACCTGCAGTGAAAAGGATATTGATTCTGAGAATTGTGACATTTTCTCTCTCTGTCCTTTCTTTAAAATCTGTGAACATGTGAACATTTTTTGTGTTTATCTTTCAAAAATTGTTGCAAATTTGATGGCTGTCTTGTGCTTTAATATATAATCTTTTTTTAAAAAAACTGACTTAAGATCCTGTTAAATTTTATGGTCTCTCTTATGTTGATCTTTTCCTTATTTCTAATTATNAATTTTGCTTATATCCTGTATAACTTTTGTTATCTAAAGTGTGTGTAGGAAAGACAGGAAAATATAATCCAAAAGTAAATTTTAAAAGAAAGCCAAGTACCAATTTAAACAAGAAAAGAATGAAAATTCAGGGTATGGANTCCTATCCTACTCTCTCTTTTACTGTTTCAATTTTCAGCTTTAAGTGCATCTCAAAGCTCTCGAGTTACGCCAACAACATAGGTGATGTGTCTGAGACGATTGAAAATCCACCCGGCCAGAAAGATATATTTACTGTGTCTATGAGAGTATGTGTGAAACAGTAGTAACTCTGGCATCTAGGCTGAGAATTAAAGGAAATAGTGAAATAAAGGAACAGAGACAAATTTAAGTGTGAAGCTCTGAAGGTATATCCGCATTCCCTGCATAGCTTATGTCTTCAGTAAGATTGTAAAATATCTATATATATTTCTCTAAATGAAGTGTAAGGCAGTTTGAGCAGATTGTAAAGACAAAGAATGTACATAATTCTTCATAGAAGAATTTTTGGATGCAAACTTGTTGGTTGGAAAATGCTTCAGTGAATGTCTGGGTGAACACCAGGGAGTTAAAAAATTTTATTGT